>CM065642.1:22003346-22269064 GCA_033220585.1 Dipteronia sinensis
ATGGACTCGTAAGTGAATATTGGGGCAATTGCAACAAACTCTCAATTAAGCATGTTTTGACAAATGTAACCAACCTAGGGTGTATAGTTTGGTATATATCTATAGCAAGAGGTAACCTAGGGTGTATACGAAGACCTTACTAGAGATTAATCCCTCCTAAGCAACCAACAGTGGCTAGTTACTCAATTGGGACTTGTTCCATGAATGCTCATCTATCTAGCTATGGCTCAACCTATTACTAATGTAGCCATCCTAGGATGTATAGTGATGGCTTCCAATTCCCTCACAAGTGGCCGACCTAGGATGTATAGTGAGGCCACCCGTTTGAGATTGGATGAGGCTTTAGGTTATCAACCGAATTCTACTCGAAGGTTAGTTCTCGTAGAATCACTAAAGTAGCCAACCTAGGGTGTATAGTGAAGGCTTCTAATTCTCTCACAAGTGGCTAACCTAGGATGTATAGTGAAAGACACTAATTAAAGATTAGATTAAGGGCATGGTTGTAGAGCCGGATTTTCAGAAATCCTTCCATTCAATTGAGCATTAGACAACCTAATTGCCTACTCAAGTAATCCAAATCAATCATGCAAAGAGGGTGTATCCAAGCAAATCAATAATGGAAATCAATTAAAGCAATGGAATAAAACATAGAGATAGAATAATATAACACATAGAGTTATTTACAAAGCCCAATATCCATCATACAAATAACATCAACCCCATAGTGGGGTATTTTAGCTACTCATGTTCTATTACAAACCAATAAACTAAGAGAGAGAGTAGAGATAACCCTTGAAGATTGATCTCTTTCCTTGAAGCTTGAATCCAAGTCTCCCTAGTTGCCTTTGATTGAGTAGAGATGGTTTGGATGATAGGGAGATGTGTTTCTAGCTAAAAATACAAGTGTTGGGAGGTATGGTGATCTTTTGGTTAGTTCCCATCATTTTCTATTTATAGAGGATGGAAAAATAGGTCACTTAAGCTTGAAACCAGAAACTGTCGCGCGCAGAGTGCGAGTGGAGTGCGGGTGAATTACCCGCACTGTACCCGCACTGTAAGGGTTTCTTCATCTTCGGGTCTCTGATCTGGGCAATAGTGCGGGTGGAGTGTGGTGGATTACCCGCATTTGACTCGCACTTGACCTGCACTGTAGTCGCACTTGAGTCGCACTGTACTGTCAGGTGCAAAATCCCTCCTCTGTTTTGAGCAATAGTGCGGGTGGAGTGCTGGTGGATGACCCATAATGTACCCGCACTCTAATGTCAGGTGCAACTTCAACTTCTCTGGTTTGGCAACAGTGCGGGTGGAGTGCGGTTGGATGACCCGCACTGTACCCGCACTTTAACGTCAGGTGCAACTCACTTCTCTGGCTTTGGCAACAGTACGGGTGGAGTGCGGTTGGATGACCCGCACTGTAACTCTTCTCCTGTATCAAGTCCCGGCTATGATCATGAGTGTGGTAGAGTGCGGTTGAAGTGCGGTTGCGACCCGCACTTGACCCGCACTGTAGAGCTGCTTATGATCCTTTGTCTTTACTTTTGCCCCTTTTCTGCCAGAATCACCGCAACATGCTTCCAAACCCAGAATTACATCTATTGCCTGCAATTAGCACTAATGAGCCTATTAGACATAAAATATATAGAAAATACACACAAGAACGAGACAAAAGAATATGAATAAGGGCCGAAATATACAACAATTTAGGCACGATCAAACACCCCCAAACCAAACCTTTGCTCGTCCTCGAGCAAACATAAAACGAAACAAATAAGACACAAACTAAAAAATGACTCGACTAAAAACATTCCTAGACAAAAAGAAAAACTTGCTGCAGAACCAACTAGCAGAGAGATACGCAAAAGCAAATTGAAGTGAGGAATGAGCATATGCAAAATGTTCTAAACAACTCGAAGGCACCCCAAGGGAAACTGCCACAACACGAATCCAACACTTACAATGCCCTCGCCTCAGAAACTACTCACTCTCACACCTAGAGCATAATTCGCTTCAAAGCTAGGTTCTCACATGGATTCTCTCTTATATTTCCTCTCAGAACCTAGGTTCACACTCATGCAACATGTATGCCAATGAATTTATGTAACTGAATCAACTTAGTTGCATACATTTAGTATAGAATAAATGCTGTTTTCAGTGAGTGAGTCTCATGAAAGAATCATGTGTCATGAACGTGGAAAGAGCATTCATCAACTAATATTCCCAATCTAGACATCCCTTAAGATCAACTAGGTCTTTTCCATTTGGTTGTAACATGGCCACGGTGAATGGTGATTAGAAGAATGAGAAATTTAGGCACAAGCACTAATCAACCAAGTTAAGGCAATACATTCTACACTTAAGCATTTAATTTCTCGTGCAACTCCACTTCCAAATACAATATGGCGTCCAGGCATACAATTAGACTCTACGTGCAATCTTTAACTACTCATGTTACCCATTTGAGTAGCATTTACAATTGACACAAGGCATTTGAAGCATATTTTTCTTTTGTTACTTTTTGCTTCTTTTCTTTTCTTTTCTTTTCATGCCTTTTTACTATGCATATTTTCACAACTCATTACTCTTGCCTAGGTACACGCCATTTATCAAATTAAAGCACAACTCTACATTCCTAAGCCTCAACAAGATCAATTAAGAGAGGGTTGGCTAAGTGTTTAGGTTGCTTGGGTTATGGATAACGTGGGTGTAGAAAGGAAAAGTCTATATGTGTTTGGCTTCAAAATTGGCTTGGGAGCACACATATTACGAGGAATGAGAAGTATTTAGGCTTTCTTTTTGAGTGGCTAAAATACACATTGCCTAATATCACTTCAAAGGATCAATCTACCAAGGGAATAAAAGTTTCCGTCAACCAATCCACATATATGATGCATGTTCAATGACAAATGATGATTTTTGATGTAGTGAGACTATGCATGGTGTTTGAATAGTGTTTACAGATTTGAAAAACATTTTCCCTCAAATATACACTCTTTTGGCTTGTGTTTGTGATCTCACAAGAGAAATCTCCACTATTAGAACAAGGCGCTTGAGCACTGAGTTCCCTAAACTTGGACACTAGAAGATGAGACTAGCCCATGAAGTGCAAGTGAGACCCCTAAAGTGACTAAGAGTTATTGAATAAGCACACAAAGCGTACACAAATTCGCCAAAAACACTATGCTCCAGGTATCTCACCAAGCTAAATATGCTCAAAATTCTGGCTAAGCAGCAACTTTTTTGAAAATAAGACACTAAAATGACTCAAGACACAAAAGACGACTCAAAAAGGCGTCAACACCCCCAAACCAAAACCCAACATTGTCCTCAATGTTGAAGACACGAGAATCTGGCCTAGCGGCATGCACCTAACATGACTCAAACAAACCTAGGCACTAATCAAACACAATCAATGCCCCAACAAACTAAAAATGACTCAAACAAGGCTCACAAAATAAAGGCAATTCATGCAATATATCATTGAAGCACAAGTCAAGCTTAACATCATGCAGTTTATCAAAATTGACGGAATGGGGCATGAACAACCCCCAAACTGAATTAAACAATATAAAGCACATGCATTCATACTTGCACAAGAGCCTCCGGCTCTTTCATCCACAAATATAATCAATAAATTCAATGTGCAAATATCCACAAAATATAACATTCTAACCAAACTATCCCAACATCACAATTTATTGAATTTAAACAACATAAAACATAAAACATAAAACTAACTACATGCATCAAAGTTATTCAATGGGATGCATTCATGGAAGAGGCTAGGGTCCTCTAAGGGTGGTTTGACCAAGTTAGGAAATTCCCTATTTTTCACTACCCAAATAAATTTAGGTGACTTCATTATCTTTTCCCTTTTCATGTTTCTATATAAGTGCACTTGGTCTTTCCTTACCCATATTTGCTTGACCCTAGGTGGACTCCATCTATTCCTAGGACCTCTAGTTTTTCTATGTTGATTTGGCTTGTAATTTTTAGCCTTAAAGTGATCTATCTTAGAACATGCAAAGCAAAAGATATTAGAGTTAGAGGAACTCCCCTTTGATGCGTGGTCTTGAGGACGTTTGATTTGTTTCACTTGTAACACCTTGACCTCTTCCTTCTTTTTGCTTAGTGCTACCTTTGCTTCCTCTAAGGCATTAGCTTTTTGGTCAACCTCCATTTGCATCTTCATTGATTTGTGAGCTATCTCATCTTCAAAATCTTTTGATAGCCTCACTAAGTTCTCCAAATCCTTCGATGCGGTACTCCTCTCGGCTTCAAATCTCTCAAGTCATTCCTCTAATTCTTTGTTCTTGTCGGAGACTTCACCATTTGTCTTCTTGAGAGTACCACTCTCAACCCTGAGCATCTTCACTTCAAATAATAGTTTCTTGTTCAACTTTTGGAGATTACTCGCCTTTTCCATTCCCAAGACTTCTCTCTCTTGAAGTGCTTCATTCTCTTCCTTCAACACACCCCTTTCCAACACTAGCTCTGTGCTCACGCTCATAAGCTGCTGGTTCATCTTGATCATCCTGTCCATCTCGTCCATTCTCTTGCTTCGCTCTACTTCAAATTCTATTCGGAGCTTATACATGTCTTCTTTTGAGAAATTGGAGGAATCCACCGGCTTGGTTGCTTTAACTTGGAAACAACTCTGATTTACCGGGGTGGACTGCTGGGCGGATTCTAGCATTTGGGTGGATTTCTCTTCTATGAAGGCTTGAGTTTCTTGTTGAGAAGCTATCATCTGCTCAGTCTCCCGCACATGATTCTTCATGAAATTTCTTAGTTGATCTTCAACAGAATTTGACTGGAATGACGAGATGTAGGTGTTCTCGTTAGGCTCGTAGCTTGACCCTGAATTTTGCTAAAAGGAATCCATAGAGTCCTGAAACAAACAAAAACAAAAACAACCAAAGCAATAAAAAGAAACTAACAAAACTAAAAATAACTAATAAACTAATAGTATTAAAACTAATCTAATCACTACTACGAACACCGATCCCCGGCAGCGGCGCCATTTGATGAGAAGGTTTTTGCCGTCAGAAAACCGTCCGTCAAAATAATTTATAAAACCTATGCGATGCGTTCACAAGCAGAAATACAAGTAAAGCAGTAAGCACGGGTGTCATCCACTGAGATCGGGGTAGCGGTGATAAGATTAGGATTAATATAACTAGTATGCATAAAAGTAAAGTGATGGTGAATGAAAATACAATATAAACTAAACTATGAAAGCAAATAAAATGGGATGACAATGGAGTGATGAATGAATGATGATGGAACTACGGAGTTGATGGACTCGTAAGTGAATATTAGGGCAATTGCAACAAACTCTCAATTAAGCATGTTTTGACAAATGTAACCAACCTAGGGTGTATAGTGTTGGTATATATCTATAACAAGAGGTTAACCTATGGTGTATAACGAAGACCTCTAACTAGAGATTAATCCCTCCTAAGCAACCAACAGTGGCTAGTTACTCAATTGGGACTTGTTCCATGAATGCTCATCTATCTAGCTATGGCTCAACCTATTACTAATGTAGCCATCCTAGGATATATAGTGATGGCTTCCAATTCCCTCACAAGTGGCCGACCTAGGATTTATAGTGAAGGCCACCCGTTTGAGATTGGATGAGGCTTTAGGTTATCAACCGAATTCTACTCGAAGGTTAGTTCTCGTAGAATCACTAAAGTAGCCAACCTAGGGTGTATAGTGAAGGCTTCTAATTCTCTCACAAGTGGCTAACCTAGGATGTATAGTGAAAGCCACTTATTAAAGATTAGATTAAGGGCATGGTTTTAGAGCCGGATTTCTGGAAATCCTTTCATTCAATTGAGCATTAGACAACCTAATTGCCTACTCAAGTAATCCAAATCAATCATGCAAAGAGGGTGTATCCAAGCAAATCAATAATGGAAATCAATTAAAGCAATGGAATAAAACATAGAGATAGAATAAATATAACACATAGAGTTTATTTACAAAGCCCAAATATCCATCATACAAATAACATCAACCCCATAATGAGGTATTTTAGCTACTCATGTTCTATTACAAACCAATAAATTAAGAGAGAGAGTAGAGATAACCCTTGAAGATTGATCTCTTTCCTTGAAGCTTGAATCCAAGTCTCTTAGTTGCCTTTGATTGAGTAGAGATGGTTTGGATGATAGGGAGGGAGATGTGTTTCTAGCTAAAAATACAAGTGTTGGGAGGTATGGTGATCTTTTGGTTTGTTCCCATCCTTTTCTATTTATAGAGGATGGAAAAATATGTCACTTAAGCTTGAAACCAGAAACTGTCGCGCGCAGAGTGCGGGTGGAGTGCGGGTGAATTACCCGTACTGTAAGGGTTTTCTTCATCTTCGGGTCTCTGATCTGGGCAATAGTGCGGGTGGAGTGCGGTTGGATTACCCGCACTTGACTCGCACTTGACCCGCACTGTAGTCGCACTTGAGTCGCACTGTACTGTCAGGTGCAAAATCCCTCATCTGTTTTGAGCAATAGTGCGGGTGGAGTGCTGGTGGATGACCCGCACTATACCCACACTCTAATGTCAGGTGCAACTTCAACTTCTCTGGTTTGGCAACAATGCGGGTGGAGTGCGGTTGGATGACCTGCACTGTACCCGCACTTTAACGTCAGGTGCAACTCAACTTCTCTGGCTTTGGCAACAGTGCGGGTGGAGTGCGGTTGGATGACCCGCACTGGACCCGCACTGTAACTCTTCTCCTGTATCAAGTCCCGGCTATGATCATAAGTGTGGTTGGAGTGCGGTTGGAGTGCGGTTGCGACCCGCACTTGACCCGCACTGTAGAGCTGTTTATGATCCTTTGTCTTTACTTTTGCCCCTTTTCTGCCAGAATCACCGCAACATGCTTCCAAACCCAGAATTACATCTATTGCCTGCAATTAGCACTAATGAGCCTATTAGATATAAAATATATAGAAAATACACACAAGAACAAGACAAAGGAATAGGAATGAGGGCCGAAATATACAACAATTTAGGCACGATCAGAAGCCATCACTATACATCCTAGGATGGCTATATTAGTAATAGGTTGAGCTATAGCTAGATAGATGAGCATTCATGGAAAAGGTCTTGATTAAGTAACTAGCCATTGTTGGTTGCTTAGGAGGGATTAATCGCTAGTAAGAGGTCTTCGCTATACACCCTAGGTTGACCTCTTGCTAGAGATATATACCAACACTATACACCCTAGGTTGGTTACATTTGTCAATACGTGCTTAATTGAAAGTTTGTTGCAATTGCCCTAATATTCACTTACGAGTACATCAACTCCGTAGTTCTATCATTATTCATTCATCACTCCATTGTCATCCCATTTTATTTGCTTTCATAATTTAGTTTATATTGTATCTTCATTCACCATCACTTTACTTTTATGCATACTAGTTATATTAATCCTAATCTTATCACCGCTACCCCGATCTCAGTGGACGACACTCGTGCTTACCGCTTTACTTGTATTTCTACTTGTGAACGCATCGCATAGGTTTTATAAATTGTTTTGACCGACGGTTTCTGACGGCAAAAACCTTCTCATCAAATGGCGCCGCTGCCGGGGATCAGTGTGCGTAGTAGTGATTAGATTAGTTGTAATACTACTAGTTTATTAGTTGTTATTAGTTTTGTTAGTTTCTTTTTATTGCTTTGGTAGTTGTTGTTTTTGTTTGTTTCAGGACTCTATGGATTCCTTTTGGCAAAATTAAGGGTCAAGCTACGAGCCTAACGAGAATACCTACATCTCATCATTCCAGTCAAATTTCGTTGAAGATCAACTACGACATTTCATGAAGAATCATGTGCAGGAGACTGAGCAGATGATAGCTTCTCAACAAGAGACTCAAGCCTTCATAGAAGAGAAAACCACCCAAATGCTCGAATCCGCCCAGCAATCCACCCCGGTAAATCTGAGTTGTTTCCAAGTTAAAGCAACCAAACCGGTGGATTCATCCAATTTCTCTAAAGAAGACATGTATAAGCTCCGAATAGAATTTGAAGTGGAGCGAAGCAAGAGAATGGACGAGATGGACAAGATGATCAAGATGAACCAGCAGCTTATGAGCGTGAGCACATAGCTAGTGTTGGAAAGGGGTATGTTGAAGGAAGATAATGAAGCACTTCAAGAGAGAGAAGCCTTGGGAATGGAAAATGCGAGTAATCTCCAAGAGTTGAACAAGGAACTATTATTTGAAGTGAAGATGCTCAAGGTTGAGAATGGTACTCTTAAGAAGACAAATGGTGAAGTCTCCGACAAGAACAAAGAATTGGAGGAATGACTTGAGAGATTTGAAGCCGAGAAGAGTACCGCATCGAGGGATTTGGAGAACTTAGTGAGTCTATCAAAAGATTTTGAAGATGAGATAGCTCACAAGTCAATGAAGATGCAAATGGAGGTTGATCAAAAAGCCAATGCCTTAGAGGAAGCAAAGGTAGCACTAAGCAAAAAGGAGGAGGAGGTCAAGGCGTTACAAGTGAAACAAATCAAACGTCCTCAAGCCCACGCATCAAAGGGGAGTTCCTCTAACTCTAATATCTTTTGCTATGCATGTTCTAGGATAGAGCATTTTAAGGCTAAAAATTACAAGCCAAATCAACATAGGAAAACTAGAGGTCCTAAGAATAGATGGAGTCCACCTAGGGTCAAGCAAATATAGGTAAGGAAAGACCAAGTGCACTTATATAGAAACATGAAAAAGGAAAAGATAATGAAGTCACCTAAATTTATTTGGGTAGTTAAAAATAAAGAATTTCCTAACTTGGTCAAACCACCCTTAGAGGACCCTAGCCTCTCCATGAATGCATCCCATTGAGTAATTTTGATGCATGTAGTTAGTTTTATGTTTTATGTTGTTTAAATTCAATAAATTGTGATGTTGGGATAGTTTGGTTAGAATGTTATATTTTGTGGATATTTGCACATTGAATTTATTGATTATATTGGTGGATGAAAGAACCGGAGGCTCTTGTGCAAGTATGAATGCATGTGCTTTATATTGTTTAATTCGGTTTGGGGGTTGTTCATGCCCCATTCCGTCAGTTTTGATAAAATGCATGATGTTAAGCTTGACTTGTTCTTCAATGATATATTGCATGAATTGCCTTTATTTTGTGAGCCTTGTTTGAGTCGTTTTTGTTTTGTTTGGGCATTGATTGTGTTTGATTAGTGCCTAGGGTTGTTTGAGTCATGTTAGGTGCATGCCGCTAGGCCGGATTCTCTTGTCTTCAACATTGAGGACAATGTTGGGTTTTGGTTTGGGGGTGTAGACGCCTTTTTGAGTCGTTTTTTGTGTCTTGAGTCGTTTTTCCTTTTTTGTGTCTTGAGTCATTTTTGTGTCATATTTTCGAAAAAGTTGCTGCTTAGCCAGAATTTTGAGCTTATTTAGCTTGGTGAGATACTGGGAGCATAGTGTTTGTGGCGAATGTGTGAATGCTTTGTGTGCTTATTCAATAACTCTTAGTCACTTTAGGGGTCTCACTTGCACTTCATGGGCTAGTCTCATCTTCTAGTGTCCAAGTTTAAGGAACTCAGTGCTCAAGTGCCTTGTTCTAATAGTGGAGATTTCCCTTGTGAGGTCACAAACACAAGCCAAAAGCGTGTATATTTGAAGGAATATGTTTTTTTTTTCAAATCTGTAAACACTATTCAAACACCATGCATAGTCTCACTACATCAAAAATCATCATTTGTCATTGAACATGCACCATATATGTGGATTGGTTGACGGAAACTTTTATTCCCTTGGTAGATTGATCCTTTGAAGTGATATTAGGCCATGTGTGTTTTAGCCACTCAAAAAGAAAGCCTAAATACTTTCCATTCCCGTAATATGTGTGCTCCCAAGCCAATTTTGAAGCCAAACACATATAGACTTTTCCATTCTACACCCACGTTATCCATAACCCATGCAACCTAAACACTTAGCTAACCCTCTCTTAATTGATCTTGTTGAGGCTTAGGAATGTTAAGTTGTGCTTTAATTTGATAAATGGTGTGTACCTAGGCAAGAGTAATGAGTTGTGAAAATGTGCATAGTAAAAAGGCATGAAAAGAAAAGAAAAGAAAAGAAGCAAAAATGTAACAAAAGAAAAATATGCTTCAAATGCCTTGTGTAAATTGTAAATGCTACTCAAATTGGTAACATGAGTAGTTAAAGATTGCATGTAGAGTCTAATTGTATGCCTGGACGCCATATTGTATTTGGAAGTGGAGTTGCACGAGAAATTAAATGTTTAAGTGTAGAATGTATTGCCTTAACTTGGTTGATTAGTGCTTGTGACTAAATTTCTCATTCTTCTAATCACCATTCACCGTGGCCACGTTACAACCAAATGGAAAAGACCTAGTTGATCTTAGGGGACGTCTAGATTGGGAATATTAGTTGATGAATGCTCTTTCTACATTCATGACACGTGATTCTTTCATGAGACTCACTCACTGAAAACATAGTTTATTCTACACTAAATGTATGCAACTAAGTTGATTCAGTTACATAAATTCATTGGCATACATGTTGCATGAGTGTGAACCTAGGTTTTGAGAGGAAAGATAAGAGAAAATCCATGTGAGAACTTAGTGTCGAAGCGAATTATGCTCGAGGTGTGAGAGTGAGTAGTTTCTGAGGCGCGGGCATTTTAAGTGTGGGATTCATGTTGTGCCAGTTTCCCTTGAGGTGCCTTCGAGTTGTTTAGAACATTTTGCATATGCTCATTCCTCACTCCCATATTGCTTTTGCGTATCTCTCTGCTATTTGGTTATGCAGCAAGTTTTTCTTTGTGTCTAGGAAGTTCTTAGTTTGAGTCGTTGTTAGTTTGTGTCTTATTTTGTTTTAGATTATGTTTGCTCGAGGACGAGCAAAGGTTTGGTTTGGGGGTGTTTGATCGTGCCTAAGTTGTTGTATATTTCGGCCCTCATTCATATTCTTTTGTCTCGTTCTTGAGTGTATTTTCTATATATTTTATGTCTTTTATGACTAAAAGGCTCGTTTGTGTTAATTGCAGGCAATAGATGTAATTTTGGTGTTAGAAGCTAGTTGCAGTGGTTCCGGCAGAAAATGGGCAAAAGGAAAGACAAAGGATCATAACCAGCTCTACAGTGCGGGTCAAGTGTGGGTCGCAACCGCACTCCAACCGCACTCCTTCCCACAGCCGGGACCTGAATCATGAAGGAAAGATAAAGTGCGGGTAAAGTGCGGGTCATCCAACCACACTCCACCCGCACTAATGCTCAAGACAGAGGAGCTGATTTGCACCTGACACTAAAGTGCGGGTAATCCAACCGCACTCCACCCGCACTGTTGCTCAAGACAGAGGAGCTGATTCGTACCTGACAGATAAAGTGCGGGTACAGTGTGGGTAATCCAACCGCACTCCACCCGCACTATTGCTCAAAACAGAGGAGTGGATTTACACCTGACACCAGAGTGCGAGTACAGTGCGAGTAAAGTGCGGGTAAAATGAGGGTAATCCAACCGCACTGTTGCCCAGATCAGAGAACTGAAGATGAAGAAAACCTTTACAGTGCGGGTAATTCACCCGCACTCCACCAGCACTCTGCGCGCGACAGCTTCTGGTTTCAAGCTTAAGTGACCTATTTGTCCATCCTCTATAAATAGAAAAGGATTGGAACGAACAAAAAGATCACCATACCTCCCAACACTTGTATTCTAAGCTAGTAATACATCTCCCTATCATCCAAACCATCTCTACTCAATCAAAGGCAACTAGGAGACTTGGATTCAAGCTTCAAGGAAAGAGATCAATCTTCAAGGGTTCTCTCTACACTCTCTCTTAGTTTATTTGTTTGTAATAGAACATGAGTAGCTAAAATACCCCACTATGGGGTTGATGTTATTTGTTTGATGGATATTTGGGCTTTGTAAATAAACTCTATGCGTTATATTTATTCTATCTCTATGTTTTATTCCATTGCTTTAATTGATTTCCATTATTGATTTGCTTGGATACACCCTCTTTGCATGATTGATTTGGATTACTTGAGTAGGCAATTAGGTTGTCTAATGCTCAATTGAATGGAAGGATTTCTGGAAATCCGGCTTTAAAACCATGCCTTTAATCTAATCTTGAATTAGTGGCTTTCACTATACATCCTAGGTTAGCCACTTGTGAGAGAATTAGAAGCCTTCACTATACACCCTAGGTTGGCTACTTTAGTGATTCTACGAGAACTAACCTTCGAGTAGAATTTGGTTGATAACCTAAAGCCTCATCCAATCTCAAACGGGTGGCCTTCACTATACATCATAGGTCGGCCACTTGTGAGGGAATTGGAAGCCATCACTATACATCCTAGGATGGCTACATTAGTAATAGGTTGAGCCATAGCTAGATAGATGAGCATTCATGGAAAAGGTCCCGATTAAGTAACTAGCCATTGTTGGTTGCTTAGGAGGGATTAATCGCTAGTAGGAGGTCTTCACTATACACTAGGTTGACCTCTTGCTAGAGATATATACCAACATTATACACCCTAGGTTGGTTACATTTGTCAATACGTGCTTAATTGAGAGTTTGTTGCAATTGCCCCAATATTCACTTACGAGTACATCAACTCCGTAGTTCCATCATCATTCATTCATCACTCCATTGTCATCCCATTTTATTTGCTTTCATAATTTAGTTTATATTGTATCTTCATTCACCACCACTTTACTTTTATGCATACTAGTTATATTAATCCTAATCTTATCACTGCTACCCCAATCTCAGTGGACGACACTCGTGCTTACCGCTTTACTTGTATTTTTACTTGTGAACGCATCGCATAGGTTTTATAAATTATTTTGACAGACGGTTTTCTGACGGCAAAAACCTTCTTATCAGTCCCTCGTATCCTTTTCAGCATGATCCTTTATAGAGGTCATTGAATATGGCATGGTGTGGTGCACCAACCAGTGAGGTTGATTAGTGTTCTGACCTTGATATCTGAGAAGTTTCATCCAGCTTGGAGCCAGATCTGGCTTCCCTTGACCTTTTCGAAGCTCGGTGTGGCTTCCCCTGACCTTTCGAAGCTAGGTGTGGCTTTCCCTGACCTTTCGAAGCTAGGTGCGGCCTTCTAGGGACATTCTTCTGTGTCAATCGAGGTACAGGCGAGTCTCTGGAGCATTTGCGAGGTGACCTCAACTTCGGGGAGCTTCTAGTTTTGGTGATACGAGCTAGATCTAATCGTTATGGGCTCTATCCCAGATGTTTCCGGAGCCCGTCCTTGTTCTTAGGGTGGTATCGTAGTTCGGCTCTAGATAGAGAGGTCTCCTGATGGAAACTCTCGGGTATGGAACCAGGTCTAGGAGGTGGAAAATTTTCCTTTGGTCCTTAGCCAATTTTGGCTATTAACAGAAGTCCCATCTGACTTGAACACCAAACGTCGAGCTCGGGGTTAGGGTCAGATTTTTACTTTATTTGGGAAATCTTCCTCTTTTTACCGTTACAGAAATATTGAGGAAATTTCTTCATTTGAGTGACGTGATGCGAACCGACTAATTTATCTTCGAATTAATCTGATTGCGTTACGGCAGTCCCCGAGATTTTTTACCGTTACTAGAATCTTGGGGAGATCTTCCTCTTAACTGCGTAAGTGATGTGGCATGAGATGATTAGCCTGCTTTTGAGTTTAATCCGGTTACGTTACTGTAGTCCCCGATATTTTTTACCGTTACCAAACGAGTATCTCGGTAGCTTATGCTGTTGCCCTCCTGCCTATATATATGTCTATTTTCCTCCTCCTCTTCTTCACATCTCTTCGAGCTAAAATTTTTTGCTGAGAAATATTTCCATAGCTTTTCCTCCAAGCTTGCTTTTTTCTTCATTCTTCGTCCTTTTTAGCTTTTACAATGTCGAAAAACAGTCGTGACTCAGCTGATTCCATAATCGACGGCGAGGAGGTCGTCAGTTTTACTCTGGGGAAGCGGGCTAGGAGGAGTTCTGACGGCGACGATTCCCCGCCCACCTCGCAACGTCGGCGGTTAAGTAGGAATGTATCCATCGGGACTGGGTTCTCCAACCATCCTGACCATCCTCTGGATATCGTCGACGAAGATTCCGATAAAGAAGCCGACAGTGGCACCGTGGGGGAGCATCAGGTCTCGGCTCCTGGTCCCCTTGTGGAGAGGCTCCCTCCTTACGATTTCCTGGTTGTCCCAGATTCCATTGTTGACCCGGTGTCGATTGACCGCTTGAGGTCAAAGTTTGGCATCCCCGACAGCGTATCCATCTCGGTGTCCCCCCAAAAATTATGAGTTCTTCAACCCCCCTAAAGGCGTGCTTCCGATTCATGTGGCCGCTCTTGAGAACGGGGTCAGGCTTCCCCTCCATCCGACTCTTCGTTGGGCTCTCAACGCCATCCAGCTCGCTCCCCTCCAGTTGACGTCTGGCTTCTGGAGGCATCTAATTAGTTTCCTTGTATTATGGAGGGAACAATGCCAGATAAGTAAGGTGACGAGGGAGCCGGGTGCAGAGGATCTGGCCTATCTCTTCCAGATTGGGAGCCTGTCTGGGGCTCTTCGAGGCCAGTTCTATGCCAAGGCTAAGAACAAGCTCAACTTCATCGTTCCTGGTGCCTCGAAGAAGGATCCCGCTTGGAAAGAAGAATGGATCCTTGCGGGGGGTGACTGGGGGAGCTCGATTTTCATCGGAGGGCATGAATTCGAGGTTCCCACGGCTTTTAATGACAAGCCCTCATGAGACCGGGACTCCTTGCCTTCTGAGTCCGAAGCCGTTTTAAAGGCTATTCTAGCCCGGAATTATTTGAATCTGAAGTTCCCTACTGCTGAAGCTTTTGATCCTCGTAGGGTGAACAAATATTTGTGGATTTAGACGCTATTCCTTGTAAGTGTCATTGAGTTGCTTCGCCTTATTACTCAACTTGGTTCTAACATTTTTTTTAATCTGCTTATTCATAGTTTTTGTCGTGGAATCGGCCACCTGTCACTTCTCACGCTCTCCTCAAGGTGGAGTTTCTTTTCCCTCCTCTGGGGTCGAACCTGCTCTGGCTTCATCTATCTCTCCGGCTGGGTCTAAGATGGCCACTCTTGCCTCGCGAGCTTTCCGGGCTTTGAGTAAAGCTCCCCAGGTGGTTGGCCCGGCTACTTCAGTCCCTTCGGTCGTGGCCGCTAAAGTTGCTACCCCTTCGACTCAAACACCTGATTCCGCTGCGCTTCGAATAACCAAAGCTTCAGAGGTTTCTGGGAAAGGTGTCGCTTCTAAGAAAGGTGTGGCGAGGGTTCCTTCCAGCCGCTCCCGGCCTCAGTCGAGCTCAACAGGGCGGGATGAGGTCCTGGACCAATTCATAGCGTCCTGTCCGGATAGCGGGATCTCCAAGATGGCTTCCATACATGTGGAAGTCCTTATAACCAAGGGGTCTGCTATTTTAGCTGAGGTAATGGTATTTCCTTCGTGCTACTCTTGTTAATTCGTTCAGTTTCTAACTTGGGTTCTGTATTTTGTAGGCCTTCAAGTTTAATGTTGCGATGGGCCAGCAGGTAGCCCTCCTCCGTGACCGGGCTGTAAAAGCCGAAGCTGAAGCCGAGAAAGCCGGGGAACTGCTCCAGCAGGCTCGGTCTTTAGTGGAAGAGGAGACTTTAGGCCAGGAAAAAATCGAGGTCGAGATGGCCGAGCTTCGCTGCGATCATGAGAGGATGAAGCAATCTTATGATCATGAGCGTCTTCAATCTCTCCGACGCGCTAGGCAGCGGGATTCCTGGAGATTTGAGGCTAAGAAGTTGGACCTCGAGAACCAGTCTCTGATTACTCAGGTGACCAAGTTGCAAGCTGATGCGGAGACCTCCTTCAACGACGGGTATTTCTATGCTTCCTTTTAGGCCGCGGAAGCTCTTCCTCCTCCCTTTGATTTGTCATCTATTGCTAGATGGGATAGACAGGAAATAATGCTTAAGACTGCCGAGCTATCCCGCCCTGAAGGTGACAAGATGGTCCTTTCGAGCCAAGCAGGAGCTGGGAAATAGCCCGCTCAGACATATCTTCCATTCCCTCTTCCTACCTTTACCACCTCAGGTCCTGGGGAGTCTTCCAGCAAAGTGATGTCCTCTCGATCCGAGGAGGACCAGTCGGGAGCTGGTGAAGAGGTTAGGAGCCCGTCTGAGGATCCCCCTTTAACAGAGATGGAGGTCGACAGGAGCCAAATGGGGTCCATGGCTGCCCTTCTTGATGCAGCTATCCCGCCTGAGGTTATGGACATAATTAATGAGGTTTTGGAGGAAGATCCAGCTGATCAACCAATGAAGCCTCTAAATGGAGGAGCGGTCGGTGAGGATAACCAAGATGGATAGCTATCTGTAGAGGGGGTTGATGGCGAGGATCAACAAGAAGGAGGAGGGCCAGCTGAGGGGAGCCATGAGAGTCCCAAAGCTTGAAGCGGTTCATCATGACTTGTTTTTGATTGCCCGAAAAAGAG
The DNA here is from genome assembly GCA_033220585.1 of Dipteronia sinensis. NCBI lineage: Eukaryota > Viridiplantae > Streptophyta > Magnoliopsida > Sapindales > Sapindaceae > Dipteronia > Dipteronia sinensis. The sequence continues at coordinate 22,019,809 of CM065642.1, forward strand.
GGTGGGCACCCCGTTTTGCCCTTATCAGTTTTTCCTTTTTTTTTATATATATAGCCTGAGCTCGGGGGTTGGGCTCCCCGTTTGGTGGATGTAGCCTTATCGAGGGATAGGCTCCCTTTATCCTTAAATAAAAAGTCGAATCGCTTTTGAGAATTCTTGTTTTATTTCTTGTCTTGAATAGGATCCAGAGTAGCATCTGTAGCAACAATTAAGATTCGTGTAGGGAATTATGATGATTTTGATCCTGAGCATGAAAGCAAACATTATATATATATATATATATATATATATATTATAGGGCAATAGCCCTACCAAGACATCATGAGGGCTACTTAGCTATTTCCTGGTCTTTGAGATCTGGAGGGCAACTATGCTCTTACGCTCAGATCCTTCTTGGGGGTGGTAGCCCGACCAAGGCATCAGGAGGGCTATCGACCTATTTCCTGGTCTCGAGATCTGGAGGGCAACTATACTCTTACACTCAGATCCTTCTTGAGGGTGGTAGCCCGACCAAGGCATCAGGAGGGCTAATAGCTATTTCCTGGTCTCGAGATCTGGAGGGCAAGCTCTTACACTCAGATCCTTCTTGGGGGTGGTAGCCCGACCAAGGCATCAGGAGGGCTATCGAGCTATTTCCTGGTCTCGAGATCTGGAGGGCAACTATGCTCTTACACTCAGATCCTTCTTGGGGGTGTTAGCCGACCAAGGCATCATGAGGGCTATCGAGCTATTTCCTGGTCTCGAGATCTGTTGATTATCTTTTGTGATTTGCACTTTAAAATGTTCAATTACCTTGGGTCTTCTTCCTATTTTCATGCATGTGACTTGAAAAAATGTTGACGAATGATAGAACTTCAATTATAAGCTAGATTTGTCTAATTAGAGACTTGATTGTGATCTAGGTTTTCTTAAATCTAGTTTTTCACATGTTTGTGAGTTGTATTGTGACTAGCTTATTAACTAGGGTTATTTGTTCTTTGATTGACTTTATTTTTATGATCAATATCCTTTTCATGTGCTAGAACTCTTTAATTAAATATATCTAGGATTAGCACATTGGATTTTATATTTAGAGCCTATTAGGATTTAATTGATTATTTTATGAATATATGCTTTAAATGATTGCTAGAGATTTGTTTGATCATATCTTGTGTTTCAAGCATTTTTGTTTTAGTTCTAAATTCTTGGATATGTGTTTCATGAACATGTTTATTTCAAGCTTTAGTGACATGAATAAAATCTAGGGATTAAAGTATGTTTTTAGAGATTTGGCATGCTCTAGGTTTTTGTTCATATATAAGATCTATACAATCTTTTTTTGTGAACTTTGTTGCCTATGTCTAGATCTTCATGGAGTGTACCTAATTCATACATTTCATATGCTCATGTATCATTTTGTGTGGTGTCATTTTTTGGATGATTTTGTGTGGTGTCATTTTTTGGATTATAAACTATAAAAATATACTTTATGTGCATTATTTCTAGTTTCCATAGGATGTATTGATCATATATTCTATGTTGCATGTGTTTGCATCATTTGTTTTACACTTAGATCATTTGCCTTACAAAAGGTGGAAGTCTTAGCCAGGGGTGTGAGGCTCTGGATAGTCAAGCAAGGAAGTCTTGGTTAGGAAAACTGGTCCGGATAGCCAAGCAAGAAGTTTTGACTAGGATCGGGAAGATCCGAGTAGTTAAGCAAGAAGTCATGGCTAGAGTCAAGGAGATCCGAATAGCTATGCAAGGGAGACTTTCTAGAGGTAAGAGTGTATTGGATATAAAGTAGACTATATTATTGGTAGACCTGGGATATTGAGAAGACATGGAGTCCAGTAGAGAGTGTTTCAATGGGTTGATCACTCTTGAGGAATTTCCAATCTCTCAATGGTATTGTGTAGAAGTGAAGTCCAATAAGGGGTGTGTCATTTGTTGATCACTCTTGAGGAATTTCCAATCTACCAATAGGGATTGGATAGACATAGAGTCCAATATGGAGTGTGTCATTTGTTGGTCACTTCTGAGGAAGTTCTTATCTACTTTCCAATAATAAAAGTACCCGATGATTGTATTCAACCTGTGGATGTTTCCTCTCCGGAGGTTTTACCACGTAAAATTGATGTGTCAAATGTCTCTATCTCTATCTCTTTATATTTGTGCATATGATCAATATATCTTGTTTAAGATCTTCATTTCTTCAAATCCTTGTAAACAAGATTTTTGTAGAAAAAGTGATGCACACATTATTTGTTGAATCAACATTTGTCTCTTGTATCTTTGTAAGTGTTTGAACATTGTATCTTGTGATATTCTATATCAAGTTGTAAAGTTCCACTTAGTGAATTTACATTGCAATATTCAAAGTACAACTTGTGAAATTTTCTTTGCATTGAACATATTTGTTTATAAGATACATTGTCTCTTATTATATGTTTTGTAGACTAAGGGCTGTGAATTGAGCATACATGTATTAATTGTTTTCTCATAACAATCACGATAGAGGTTAATTTGTTAAGCTTACCAAGGTTTTGACAAAAAGTATAGAAAGAATTTTAAAACATAGAGTGTCAACCTATTCACCCCTCATGTAGGTTGTTTAGTATAACCTTGTAGGTATTTTCAAACCACACTAAAGAAAGCCAATTAGTGGTTGTCCTCACAACCAACTAGCTGGTGTAACCCCAGAAGCTCTGCAACAGATCCAAGCTGTTTTGCAAAGGGTAATCTAAGATGTAGCAAAACAAAGGATTACCTTCTCAGAAACTGTTGGGATAACCACACCAAATGATTTGAGAACTCCTATCGTGCACCCAGCCCAGAGACTACGCTTAATTGTGCCAAAATTGTTATATATTTTTGCCTTCATTCATTGTCCTTTGTCTTATTCTCGAGCATGTTTTCGTGTCTTATGGGCTCTTTTATTGTGTTTGCAGGCAATAAGTGTAATTCTGGTCTTGGAGTAAAAAGAGGAGAATTTAGGCGAAAAACAAGCTAAAAGAGACAAGAAGGGAGGTTGCAGTGCGCTGGTAGATGCGCGGGTTCCTACCTGCACACTACCCGCGCGGTCCAAACATCAGATCTTTGCTGGTCCATACCAGCACATCAACCCACTAACCAGAGATCAGAAATTGTCCAAAAAGATAAAATTGCCTAGATCACGGGTACTGTGCGAGTCCTTACCCGTGCAAGTACCAGCGAACCGAAGATTGGAGAGCTAAAGAATGTCAATGCGTGGGTCACTGCATGTGTACCTTACCCACACACTATGTACCCAGGCTCGCCACGACAGCACGTTTCAGACTTATTTTTGGCACCTTATAAATACATCTTGTTCTGATTTTCTTAGGAGGGCTAGTCACGACCAAAACACTCTCTCACACCCTTTTGACATCACTAACCACTAGCCTAGAAATAGGATTCTTTCCTCACCAAATCCTAACCATCTTACATCATCTTCATCCTTTCATACTCAAGAAGGCTACTAGGAGAGTGGATTCAAGCTTCAAGAAGGGGATTCTTTACATGGGTCTTCTCTTACTCTCATATCTTATATTATATTTTGTATTTAGCATGAGTAGTTAAACCCTATGTGGGAGTTGATGTAATGAATTATGGATTGTGGGTTATCCACCGTATTTTAGATTTGATTATATAGTCACATTCATTGTGCTTAATTGTGTTTAATATTCTCTTGAATTAAGTAGGCTATCCAACTCTTGATTCTTGTGATTAATTGAACTTATTAGAGTAATTAATCTTTAATTGCATTTCTTTATGAATTGGGTAGGCTCTCCAACTCCCAATTCACTGTAAAGGTTAAATTGTGATGTCTTGGTGGGTCAAGTAGGCTCTCCAACTCTTGGTCTATATTAGATGTCAATTTATGCTTTTAACCATTTTCACTAAAGGTGTTTTAAAACAAGCTCACTTGAATTGGAAGGGATATGTTATGAGCTCTCTAATCTAACATATCCCGGCTAGTGTGAAAGGGGTGGATTGTGAGTTCTTCAATCCTAGCCATCCTGGTAACCTAAATCTATCCAAAGTGAGTGTGGAAGGGGTGGATTGTGAGCTCTCCAATCCAAGCTATCTAGGAAACTTGAGTTAGGAAGATAAGCCTTATAGAGAATCAAATCGGTCTTAAGAGACGAATTACCCAATTTTCGTGTATGAATTGTATCAACTCACGCATTCACATCTCTTTATCTTATCCATCTGCATTCTTGCTAATTGTTAGTTTAACTTTAGATTAATTAACTTAATTGTTGTTTGCATTGTAGTTATTAACTTTCAAAACAACCAACTTTACCTTTTCATGCTTAGCTTTATTTTAATAGTAGTTAACTAGCTTTACCAATTTAATTTCCCTTTCCCTGTGGACGACACCCGACTTACCATTGTAATTGTTTTGTAAACATTTGAGGCATTGTTGTGGTTTTATAAATTTCTTTGACGGACATTTTCTAATGACAAAAAGTTCAGGTCAAATAGTGCCGTTGCTGGGGAAAGCTGCTTCTTAGGTGGTAATCCTAGTTTTCTAGTTAGTTTCTTAGTTATTTTTACTTTCTCTTGTTCTTTTTAATGCTTTGGTAGTTTTTGTTTTCTTTTGTTTCAGGTTTTATGGATTACTTCAGGCAAAATACAGGGCCTAGTTATGAGCTTATTGATGATCCGTATGACCATAATTAGAGGACTCACAAAGATTCCTATGGAACTATAATGATGTCAACACCCATGAGCATCCTCTCTCGTCATACCAACCAATGGCCAAATCATTTGAGGATGAGATAAGGGAACTCATGCGAAATTGTAATCAGACACATGAGCAAATTATAGCAGAGACTTCTAGACTCCATAACTCAACATATCTGTATTGCTTCAATATTGGGGTGACCAACCCTAGGGGATCCTCAAATAGCTTGAAGGACGACATGGATAAACTTCAGGAGGATTTTGAATAAGTGCTAAGCAAGAAAATGGAAGAGATGCAAGAGTTGATGGAGTTGACTAAGGAGGCTATGAATGCTAATAGAAATTTGATGTCTGAAATGAGTGAGCTCAAGGAAGGGATGACTCTACTTCAAAAGGAGATAGTGGACACTTCCCGATGAAAATAAAAAATGAGGGAAGAATTTGAGAAGAAGTTGTAGCTCATAAAGAAGGAATCTAAAGGCAATGAATCCTCAAAAAGAGTGAAAACTGATGAGCCTGAATAAGGAAACAAGAAGCTCACACTTGAAATTGAATCACTCAAGTCGGAGTATGGTACACTCTGAAAGATGATAGGGGAGATCTCTGACAAGAACAAGGAGATTGAAGCACATATCGAAACCCTTGAAGCTGAAAATAGTATACCCATAAAGGATTTTATCGAGATCAATGAGGACTTTGCCAATAGGATGCAGCTAATGCAAGCAGAAATTGAAACAATGAACAAGGCTTTGGAGATAATGCAAAAAAAGTACCTTGATCGTCTTGCGGAGCTTTCAAAAGCTAAGCAAGAAATTGAGGCAATGATGAAGGAAGCGGTTCGACTTCCAAAAGAAGAGAAAATTGCCATGAGTCAAGGAAATCCAAGTGCCAATATTAAAAAGCCAAATCCTAGCAGAGCAAAGAGGAGGAAGGCCAACAAGAAGATGAAGCATCCTTCACCACCACCTCCAGCAAAGACCCACCAACAAGGTATCATTCATAACCCTATCACCGTGTGCCACTATTGCCATAATATAGGTCATATTCAACCACTAGGCCAAAAATATGAAAGCAAGAGCACTCGTGGGAGTTTTAAACATAGAGAGAGTTATATGAATGTTAGGAAGATATGGGTTGAGAAGCCTAGGAATACGAAGAGTCCAAAGACTTGGTTAACCAAGTTAGACCCAAAACCATGGAAAATGGGAAGTCAACTCAACTTGTTTGGATTGTGAAAAAAAAAATCAATTTCCAAATTTAGTAAAGCCTCATTTAATTGATGACACCCCTAGCACAATTGTATAATGTAGAAAACTTCTTTCGTGCATTTTATTTTTAGTTAGTTTGTAAGTTTGTTTCTTTCAAATAATGAGGTGGTATTGCAAACATAGGCTTGACAGCTGCATGTATTAAGAAAATCTAGCTTGCCTGAACTTTCTAATGTGTGTTTTAGTGTGACAGATAAGCCAAAGCTTCTAGAGGAAGCAATTTTTTCTTCAGCTTGTACATTAAAGTAAGACTCTTTATCTCTTAGGAGGAAAAAAACAACAACCTGCACGTCTAGGGGGGACAAGTAGGCCAAGAGTGCTCATAAAAAGAGCAAGAGCCTTATCTTGATAGAAGAAGCTGGAAAGGAGGCAACTCACCTCTGTTTTAATTTCTTAATACTCTTCTTTAAAGTTCCCAACTATGTTTTTATCTTTTAGTTTTTACTTGCTTTCATGGAATAATGTTGGGATGGTTTGTGTGAAGTGATATTTGGTTAATATGGGTTGATTTATTTTGTGCATATCTTGACTACATTCTTGATTTTGAACTGATTGATCATTTGTGGATGCATGAGCCGAAGGTTCCTGAGATTATATGTGAGTGTATAGGTTCATTTTGCATATATAGCCCCATTCGGTTTGGGGGTTCTTATTACTCACATTTTTTGTACAGGTCTTATACATGCATATATTGAGATTCGGTTTGGGGGTCATCACGCTCCCATTCCGGCAATTTTGTTTTATGAAAATGCTTGATGATTGGTTTGGGCTTAATGTCATACTGCATCTTATTGCTTAGCATATTTTAAGCCTTTTTTGAGTCTTTTTATTTTTGTTGGGCATTGATTGCGTATGATTAGTGCCTAGGTTTGTTGTGTTTTGTGTCAGTTAGGTGTGTGCTGCTAGGCCGGGCTGTCTTGTCTTCAACATTGAGGACAATGTTGGGTTTTGGTTTGGGGGTGTAGACGCCTTGTGGAGTTGTCTTTTTATGTTTTAAGTCTTTTATTTTTCATTTTTGATCTTAACTTTTCAAATTTGTCGCATTGGCCAGAATTTTCTTTCTAGCATTAAATAGCTTGGATGTGATGCTTGGAACATGTACTCTTGGCTAGTGTGTGTATGTATGTTGAGCTTGTGTAGTAGCTAGTGACGAGAACATTTTTGTTGTTAAAAAATGATCCGTCAAAAAATTTATAAAAGACCTTAGCTATGTGCTTGAAATTGCTCTAAACAAGTATAGCGATAAGCTAGGGTATCGTCCACAGGGAAAGGGAAACTAAATGGCTAAAACTAGTTAACTACTATTAAGGTAAAACAAAGCATGAAAAGGTAAAGATAGTTGTTTTGAAAGTTAATACTACAATGCAAACTACAGTTAGGCTAGTTAATCTAACATGCAACTAATGTTATAAGAACTATTACAATAATACTACCGAGACCTGCCGATATCAAACAATACATATGCGGTCCGAATATCTACTTCCACAATTCGGGAAGAAAACTTTCCACACATGAGTGTAAAATACGCATAGTGGGATTTGAACCCCTCACCACTTCCATGGAAGGAAGATGCCCTACAAACTCTGCTATTCTTACACACTGAACTACACCATTAAAATAAAATAGGCTAATTGGCACTGATACCCCCTAAACTATGCCCGAATTTACACCTTACCCCCTATATTTTTTTGGCCATTAAACCCCTTGAACTCTTTTAAATTAACAATAGGTGACGGAACTTGTCCCCTCATAGGAGGCAAAAAAACCCAAGTGTTTACCAAAAAAAAAAGAGGTCATGGGGTTTAGTGGTGAAAAACAAATATATTGGACATATTACATATTTTGGAAGAGTTTATGGGGCATTAGTGTCAATTAGCCAATAAAATATTCGGTTAGTGAATGATTGGAGTTTTTCGATTTTGGATCAACTTTTTGTCACAATCTTAAATATTTGTTAAGAAAACATCATTGTCCCACTGAACCAATTAGCCAAAGGCTCTGTCCTACATTATGTACGTGAATATGATAGCTAAAAAGTGTACAATCACAATATATCAGCTTTGGGTGAAGTCAGTCGGCCTCTCAATTATATAGGTATGTCTGCCAGTCAACTTTTCCACCTTCACTTAATTTTTGCTTGGCCCAACTACTCCCACCCTACAACACATTGATTCAACATTGAAAAATCAAACTCTACCTAAACCTACAAGAAAGTAAAACACATAGTAATTTAGTAATATGAATCTTTTATTTATTTCCACTTTCGTTTTGATATCAATGATATTTATATTTCTATGTCGATTAGTATTTTATTAGACATTTCGAGACAATAATAATTAGGAATTTAAGTTCTTGTTTGTCATGTCATATGGAACTGCATTGGATTTGAATATATATATATATAAATATATATATATATATATATATATGAATTATCTTTAATATTGTCTTGTATTTGGTGCTGCACTACATATTAGTGGACTATATTGCCACTTTGTTCATCTACCGAATTTTAAGTTTAGTATTGTGTGGAATAAGCCTTTGTCTTCTTTTTTGAATGATTATTTATTTTATTTTTTATCTTGTAAATTAAATTTAAACTGAAAAAAAGTATAGCAAATCAAAATTTTCAATTTAAATAATTTGTTCGCTATGATATTTTATACATAGTAAAGTGATGTACAATCTCTTACATCATTAAAAAAAATATAAAGTAAATCATAAAAAATATAATCTCAAAATTCAAAATAGATATAATAGTCCAAACACATTAACCTAATAATAAAGTTCACTTTTGTTAAAAAAAAATTCTTCACTATTGCAACAATGCATCTATCAATATATTTATAAGTAAATTGCACAAACTTCTTATGATAGTTGAAATTACTCGACGATGGCACCTTGGGAGATCATTAACAGAACCTACCTAAAGTATAAGAAATGTTGCACAGACATCTCCCGCTGTTAATTTCTACTGTTAAATCCTAATAGGACCTGGATCCTCTCCTCATATATATATATATATATATATATATATATATATATATATATATTCCTTACCTTTTTAAATAATGTGATTGACTGTTGATAAAGTAATAGTAAAAAACAATTACATTAACCACACATTCACTTCAATGCTGATGTATCATGAGATCAATAAAAGTGAGGTGAGGAGAGGATTTTCATCCATCCTAGCAACTGGGGTAATATAGTCCTTTTTAACCAAAATTAAGAAAATAATTTTTTTTTTATAATTTTAGAATATTTAATTTAAAAAATAAAGATGGAGATTTATATACGCAATCTCTGATGAGAGACGGATTTTATTTATTTATTTTTGTGTCGAATTAAAGAAGATGAGGTTGGGTGATGTTTGATGATTGTGGTGATTGTTTCCAAATGGTTGAGGAAGATGAAGAATTTCATTTTTGATGATTTGGAGATGCTGATTGTTAGCTTCAAAGCTTTATGATTTGATTTTGATGATAACAAACATCCATAAAGTTCTAACAAATAATTAACTTTTGAAGTAAAGTTTCAATAATATTGGAAAACATCGTGAACCAGCTTGTTGAATTCCGGTCTTAATTTGCAAAATTCAAAGTGCCGTCGCATGGGTGGTTTCAGGGTGGCTCCAGAGGCGGCTACACTAAGTGCGGTTGCAACACCCATTTTGGTGGTCGCAAAAGTTTGTTTCCAACCGGTCTTTGACACACGTCGTTCGTGTAGGCACTTCTACGGTTGACTTCGTGGTAGATTGCCATCTCTCCTCTTTACGAGACCTATTTTCTTGTGCTTCAATTTCTATTCTTCATATTTGAGTGAAGAATACACTTTGTGGGTGTAAGGTTCTTTACTTGAGAATTTGAGAGACCAAAAGATACTTGTTCTCTTGTGATTGGTGAAGTGAGTCACTATTGTAACTCTTTGTAGATAAAATCTTCAATATGTGTATGTCTTATTGTACTTAGTGAAACTGTTCAATAAGATTGTATCAAATTATAGTTTAATAATATATATTTATATTCTTAAGATAGATAGTACAATCTCATTAGGACGATTTCATCGAGTGACAATAAAACTATCTCATTAAAGATTTTCTCATCTTTATAAAATTTCATTATATTTATAATGAAATTATAAAGATCGGGTCTAAAGGATCTTGAGTAGAGTAGATTCCTCTAGCTTGATAAATTTGGAGACGTGGAGTAGGATGGTTGGCCGAACCACGTAAAAATCATTATGCAACATTCATGAAACGTCAGGTAGGTGTTATATCAATACCTCCAGAAGTGTTACATTGGTGTAATCTGGACTAACCTCGAATGATTTTGTGCAATATTTAATTTAATAATTTATTTATAAGACGATTTTTGTCTCTATTTTTTTTGTTACTAATCTTATTTTATTATAAATTATGTATTTTTTTAAAAAATCATATAAAATTAATATGGAAAAAATAATGTAAATCAAATTTTTTTATCTCATTTAATATATTTTATTTTTAAATATTAATTTTTTTTGTATGCATTACAATTATTATAATAGAATTTTCGGGACTTACCAATATCGGACAATACATGTGTGGTCCAGATAACTACTTCCACAAATCGGAAGAAACTCTCCACACATGCATGGCAGGACTCGAACCTCTCACCAACAAAGTGGAAGGGAGATGCACTACCATCTTTGTTAAGAGGTGACGAGCTTAAATATTAATTCATTATTCATATCAACCTAGAAAAAAAAAACAATTTTTTTTTCAAACTGTGTTGCTCATTTATTTTAAAATAATGTCTTCGCTAATCTATCAACATATGATTTCCAAATGTTGTGTCAGTATTTAGAGTTCTATGGTTATCTATTATAATATATAAAGTATAAACCACCTTTCAAAAAATTAACGGATGACAAATTTAGTGGCATATTATCTGGAAGAGTGGTACTATTGGCACACCCTCTGCCGGTCTATTTTTATCCCACTTTTTTAATTATATAATATTCTTTTTTTCCTTTATCAAAATTACTTAAAGAGACATATAGTTTAAGGAAAAGAAATCTTCTACAAAGTAAATCTATTAAAATCTCACATTCCTTTTTTTTTTAAACCCGATAATCTGTTTCTTCAAAAAAAAAATTAACTCTTAAACACTAAAATCTGTTTCTTACACATATATAGAATATTATGGAAGAGTTTGATAACGAAATCAAGAATATGAAAAAATTGTCTATGAAAGATATCAAACATTTGGAAGAATTGTCTGAGAATGACATAAAACAGGAATTGTCTAACAATGATAGTAAACATCTGGAAACAATTCATTCACTGGAAATAAGTTTGAAGTTTATTTTTTCTTTAGAATGATATCAAGCTGTCGTTGTGTTGAAGTACCCTGTTATTTTTATTTTTCCTTTTTTCTTTTCCACCACGCAATAAGAAGAAAAAAAAAACTAAAAAAAAAGAAATAAGAAGAAAAAAAATCAATCAACGGAGGTGAGAAAGATGTATACAAATACAGAGATCATAGATAGAGAGATCATATATGGTATGTATTAAGTTTGAAAAATAAGTAAAATGGGTAGTTTTGGAAATAAACCAAAAAATTTAATAAAAATATTTAATTTTATTTAATTAAATCAAAATTTTAAAAAGTGGGGCATGAATAGATCAGTAGGGGGTATGCCAATAGCACCACTCTATCTGGAATTACCAAGAAATATTGGTGGTGCCTAAGGAAGGCCATGCTACCTAGCCTCGTGCTATGTAAAATGTGCTGAAGAATAAGGCAAATAAGTGATAACTAGCTGCTTTCAACTTTCAAAATAATTAGTAACTATCAGCTGTTGGGTTTTGGTTCGTATTCTAAGTGAACCCGATATTAACCAAACGAGATTCAACTGATGTGAAACTTCCTAGAGACGTGGGATAACATTTGGAAGTTGGAATGGTGTTTGAGGGAGATTTGAAGACATAAGAAGAACTGAAGAATCAGATTTCGGAAGGAAACACGGTGCATTCCAGGTGACTTACAACGGTGTAGGGAGCGGGTGGCCAACAGTGACCGGAACCGTAGTCAATCATAAGCATGTGTGAAACGGGTAATATTCAGCGAAAAAGGAAAGCAGTTCTTCTGGAAGTTCTTGTGCTTATCGGAAAAGGTAAAAGAGTTTGTCTTCATGAAGAATATGAAAGTCATGTACTTGAAGGAAAAGGATTTCTCCTTAACAAGAAGACTTGTCATAAATAGAAAATAGTATTTATATGGGACAAGTAGTTCTTGTATGTTTAGGAGTAGGATTTCCTTTTATCTTAAACTCACTATAACTAGTATAAATAGACCTTGTAATTAGGTTATTTTGTGTGGAGTCAAAAGAACGCTATGTAACATCAGAGAGTGGTGAGATCCGGGTGAGAGACCCAAAGGAATAACCTGGGAGGGATCCAAGGGAATATCAGTGGATTAAGTATAAGATCCGTGGATGATATTCAGGGGAGACCTAGGGGATATTCGGGGGGGTTCTTGGTGAGGATCTTGTGAGCGTTGTGAGCGTAGTTTGGGGTTGAGGTGTGAGAGAGAATCCAGGAGTATATGATTGTAACAATTTATCATATAGTTGAACTTTCTCCGTTGTCCTGACGGCCTGTGGTTTTTTACCCGATTTGAGTTTTCCACATATATCTTGTGTAGTGATTGGTTTATTTTCTCTCATCTTATATTTTTTCTGCTATAGATGTTATTAATTGCTATGAGTTATGGGCGAATATTAGGCATGACTCTTCCGCGATCATCAGTTCAAATCCCCAACAATAGGTATCAGAGCCTCATAGTTCGACGATGGCAGTGTTAAGTCTTTACGGGAGATCTTATGGAGGACTTGGTGGTAATGGGATGATGATGATGGTTGCCTAATATGGGTTTAGCAATGGAGATACGTCTTAAAAGCGGTTTTAAACTCGGTAGGGTTTGATGAAAAGAAGAATAGAGATGGAGGAGAATTTTGGCTTGTGGTGGCAAGTACAAGTATTGGAGATCCAATCTGGGTTACACAAGGCGATAAAAAAAAACTCTTGTATGCGTATTAAAAAAAATGAACGCTCGAAGTCTCTAGTGGTGGTGTGAGGCTTATCTGGCAAAACACTCCCAGTTCTAGTAGCAAGTCTTTCACCAAGTATGTGATGTAAGGACAAAAGGTCTTTTACAAGGTTGGGTGATTTAAGGACATGTTTATCTTTTTGGCAGTTTTCCCCACTGGCCATGGAAGAGGATATGTTGCTGCTAGTGGTCCATAATTGTGCACAAGGTGTATGGTGGACAAAGATGTCGATGGCTGACGAACTCCCTAGTAATCTGACGTGAGGAGTTGTACCACAATTTCAGCAGGTTATTTAGACATGGTGCCAGAACAACGAACACAAATATATATATATATATATATATATATATATATTAGGATGGTTCGTTCCTAAGTAGTTATACCTTGTGGTGGGGTATGTTGATTCTCGGTGATGAGAGTCGTGGCTGTGGACAAAGGTCTTGAGAATTCAAGCCAAAGGGGAGAATTGTTAGGTTTTGGCTCGTATTCTCAAGTAAACCCGATATTAACCAAACTAGACTCAACTGATGTAAAACTTCCTGGAGACGTGGGATAAAGTTTGGAAGTTAGAAATGGTGTTTGAAGGAGATTTGAAGACAGAAGAAGAACTGAAGAATCGGATTCCAGAAGGAAACGCGGTGCATTCCAGGTGACTTATAACGGTGTAGGGAGTGGGTGGTCAACCGTGACCGAAACCGTAGTCAATCATAAGCAAGTGTAAAACGGGAAATATTTAGCGAAAAAGGAAAGTAATTCTTCTGGAAGTTCTTGTGCTTATCGGAAAAGGAAAAAGAGTTTGTCTTTATGAATAATAGGAAAGTCATGTACTTGAAGGAAAAAGATTTCTCCTTAACAAGAAACTTGTCATAAATAGGAAATAGTAATTATGTGGAACAAGTAATTCTTGTATGTTTAGGAGTAGGATTTCCTTTTATCTTAAACTCACTATAGCTAGTATAAATAGACCTTGTAATTAGGTTATTTTGTGTGGAGTCAAAAGAACACTATGTAACATCAGAGAGTGGTGAGATCCGGGTGAGAGATCCAAGGGAATATCCGGGGAGGGATTTAAGGGAATATCAGTGGATTAAGTATAAGATCCGTGGGTGATATTCAGGGGAGACCTAAGGGATATTTGGGGGTTCTTGGTGAGGATCTTGTGAGCGTTGTGAGCGTGATTTGGGGTTGAGGTGCGAGAGAGAATCCAGAAGTATATGATTGTAACAATTTATCATATAGTGGAACTTTCTCCGTTGTTCTGACGGCCCGTGGTTTTTTTACCCAATTTGGATTTTCCATATATATCTTGTGTTGTGATTGGTTTATTTTCTCTCATCTTATATTTTTTCTGCTATAGATGTTATTAATTGCTATGAGTTATGGGCGAATATTAGGCATGACGCTTCTGCAATCATCGGTTCAAATCCCCAACAATTGGTATCAGAGCCTCATGGTTCGGCGATGGCAGTTTCAAGTCTTTACGGGAGATCTTATGGAGGACTTGGTGGTAATGGGATGATGATGATGGTGGCCTAATATGGGTTTAGCAATGGAGATACGTCTTAAAAGCGGTTTTAAACTCGGTAGGGTTTGATGAAAAGAAGAATAGGGATGGAGGAGAATTTTGGCTTGTGGTGGCAGGTACAAGTATTGGAGATCCAATCTGGGTTACACAAGGCAATAACAAAAAACTCTTGTATGTGTATTAAAAAAAAATGAACGCTCAAAGTATCTGGTGGTGGTGTGAGGCTTATCCGGCAAAGCACTCCCAGTTCTAGTAGCAAGTCTTTCACCAAGTATGTGATGTAAGGACAAAAGGTCTTTCACAGGGTTGGGTGATGTAAGGACATGTTTATCCTTTTGGAAGTTTTCCCCACTGGCCATGGAAGAGGATATGTTGCTGCTAGTAGTCCATAATTGTGCACAAGGTGTATAGTGGACAAAGATGTCGATGGCTGGCGAACTCCCTAGTAATCTGACTTGAGGAGTTGCACCACAATTTCAGCAGGTTATTTAGACATGGTGCCGGAACAACGAACACAAATATATATATATATATATATATATTAGGATGGTTCGTTCCTAAGTGGTTATACCTTGTGGTGGGTATGTTGATTCTCGGTGATGAGAGTCGTGGATGTGGACAAAGGTCTTGAGAATTCAAGACAAAAAGGAGAATTGTTAGGTTTTGGCTCGTATTCTCAAGCGAACCCGATATTAACCAAACGAGACTCAACTGATGTGAAACTTCCTAGAGACGTGGGATAACGTTTGGAAGTTAGAAATAGTGTTTGAGGGATATTTGAAGACAAAAGAAGAACTGAAGAATCGGATTCCAGAAGGAAACGCGGTGCATTCTAGGTGACTTATAACGGTGTAGGGAGTGGGTGGTCAACCGTGACCGGAACCGTAGTCAATCATAAGCATGTGTGAAACGGGAAATATTTAGCGAAAAAGGAAAGTAATTCTTCTGGAAGTTCTTGTGCTTATCGGAAAAGGAAAAATAGTTTGTCTTCATGAAGAATAGGAAAGTCATGTACTTGAAGGAAAATGATTTCTCCTTAACAAGAAGACTTGTCATAAATAGGAAATAGTGATTATATGGAACAAGTAATTCTTGTATGTTTAGGAGTAGGATTTCCTTTTATCTTAAACTCACTATAGCTAGTATAAATAGACATTGTAATTAGGTTATTTTGTGTGGAGTCAAAAGAACACTATGTAACATCAGAGAGTGGTGAGATCCGGGTGAGAGACCCAAGGGAATATCTGGGGAGGGATCCAAGGGAATATCAGTGGATTAAGTATAAGATCCGTGAGTGATATTCATGGGAGACCTAAGGGATATTGGGGGGTTCTTGGTGAGGATCTTGTGAGCGTTGTGAGCGTGGTTTGGGGTTGAGGTGTGAGAGAGAATCCAGGAGTATTTGATTGTAACAATTTATCATATATTGAAACTTTCTCTGTCGTCCTGACGGCCCGTGGTTTTGTTATCCGATTTGGGTTTTCCACATATATCTTGTGTTGTGATAGGTTTATTTTCTCCCATCTTATATTTTTTCTGCTATAGACGTTATTAATTGCTATGAGTTATGGGCGAATATTAGGCATGATGCTTCCGTGAATATCGGTTCAAATCCCCAACATCAGCTTCATAAAAATAAAATTAAAAACAAATGTCGAATTCAAATATAAAGAAATAATTAAAAAAAAAACATATATAAGAATGCAGAATCCATGAATCGCGATCGTGCATGTATGAGACACTTGTTTTATTCTGTCCTTGAATTGACTGAAACAGTTTGCAATTAAATATCCAATAAAATAAAGCATAATAATTATTAATTTTGTTTTTATCTGATTTGTAAATCGATAGCTAATCTTGCTTTTGAGTTGATTACAATATACACCTACGTAGCTGTACCTCATCTGCTAATTATACTGAATATTTGAATTTTTCATTAACTTATCAGTTATCCTATTAGTGAGGTTTCTGATAAATCATGTTAAACTTTAATACATCCCCAGTAACCCCTTCTCTAAAAAAAAAATATTAAAATTGCAAAATTCTTATCCAGTTTTAAATATTTTTCACTTCATCCCCTAATTCTTTTTTTTGTTTTTATATAATGACACCCTCAAATTTGAATTTCTAGCTCCGCTCCGAACCTACAAGTATTCGTGCAAATTACTTGCTAAACCCAAAAATTAAACTATAAAAGTAAGGATCCGAAAATTGGTAATAAAAATCATAAATATGATTTATAAGATTTCAGAGTCTTGAAACAATAATATCGTATACAACCATGACGAGATGAGGTTATTGGTCCGGTGGTATAACCTTCACACTTGCACCATAAGGTTGTGGATTCAGATCTTTCCTCCTCCTAAGGGGTCGTTTGTTTTTTTCACTTAAAACTTAACGGTTCTGAATTGAACTCATTAAATTATTTTGTTTGTTTTTTTAAGTGGTCAAACAACTTAAAAATATCAAAAAACAACTTAAAATAAAAGTAAGAAATCCTGACTTTTAACTTAATTCCAAATCACTGGATTACAATTAAAATATTCTCTTCCAAGTCTATCCTCTAAAAAAAGATATATTTCCAAATTTATCTTAATTTAATATGGTATAAAAAAAATTTCTTTTAACATATTTCTTATTTAAACAGGTTTTAGAAAAGAAAAAAAAACCATAATTACTTCTCATAATGAAATTTTTCAAAGATTGAACAATTTAATTTCTCTCTTGTCAAATCCCGGTAAGAACTTTTTATTTTTTTTATCTAACTATTCGTATAGTGCTCAATAAATTTGTCTATCATATTGAGTAGATTTCGTGGTTTGAAGATGTTATAGAATTATTGTATATGAAAAATTGAAGAACCTTTTTTTTTTTATTTGGTTTCCGGTGCATATGATCCTGGAAACCAAAAAAATAAAAATGGTTTCATGAATTATATTCACCGGAAACGTGGACAATATAAAAATTGAACTTGAACTTAAACTTTTTTTTTTACAATAAATTTAACTTAAATTTTGTTTGCAGAACATGCAAAATTATATTCTTTGATTAATATTTTTATTTTGTTAAATTGAACTTTGTTTGTAAAAAAAAAACATACAAAATGTTATAAAGAATGGTGCATGTTAAATTACTTCTTTTACTTAATATATGTATAAATGTAAAATTACATATTTTCAGACAATTTTATTTTTAAAAAACAAACATGTTGACAGTATATTCAGATGTGAGAAAAAAAAAACAAACAAACATGTCATTCAGGTTCAGATTTCAGTCCCTATTCAGTCTTCAGAAAAATTCAGGACTGTTCAGTCTTCAGACAAAAAAAACAAACGACCCCTAAAACTCCGAATTTATGTAATACTTTCACAACAACAAAAAAAATCATGCATAACCACATCAAATATTTATGTTGATAATAATAACATAAAAGGTTCATGAGATTTTTAAAGTCTAAATGGTCATGTTATTGAGCTTGTTTGGTTCGGCTTTTGAAAAACTTTATTGGTAAAAATTTTACTTGTAGTAGATCTATTAGAAATAGAGTTTTTGAGAAAAAAAAAATTATAGTTGTTTAGTTGGTAGACTTTTTAAAAATATATATATTTGGAGAAGCACCTCCCTATGAGTTTTTGCTTAGTAGAGGTTTAAACTCTACTAGTCTCAACTCAATTTAAAATAGACAATCTCAAAAGCTCAACAAACAACTCAAAAAAACTCAAATAGACGTTTGCAGACCTTTTGATGTAGTAGAAAGCTCAACCAAACAAGCACTAACCAGTTAACAAAACTGTAACTCGAGGCACAAGGTACAAGGTAAGAAGAGACTAGACTGGGCTATACCTCAGTCCAAATTTTGAAATTATTTATACATATATATATATATATATATATATATATAAATAGTGAGTTTCTCATAATAGATCAATTATTTAAATTTCGGTAAGGACCTTGATGAAACCACATATATATCTTTATGAAATTTGATATAAATTTTTTGTGTGGATAATAAGTTCAATGAAATGTAACTATGAATAAATTTTGAAAATTGTTTCAAACACCGGAACTATTTATCTCAGTTTTGTTAAATATGAAGACATCGAAAAAATAGAGGAAATATAGGAAAATTTAAAAAAAAAATAGTTCTAGTGCTTGAAAAATTCTCAAATTTTAGTTATAGGTAGATTGCAATGAACTTACCATCCATAAAAAAATTTAGATCAAATTCATAAAAATCGATGTGATTTCTTTAAGGTCCTTACCGAAATTAAAATATAAGATCCCTTTTGAGAGACTCAATATGTGTGTGAAATATAAGATCCCTTTTGAGAGACTCAATATATGTGTGTGTGTGTGTGTGTGTGTGTGTGTGTGTGTGTGTGTGTGTGTGTGTGTGTGTGTGTGTGTGTGTGTGTGTGTGTGTGTGTGTGTGTGTGTGTGTGTGTGATTTCTATTTAGCTCAATATCTCGTAATAATGACCACCATCCAATGAGGTTTGATGGTTAGAGCACTTATTTAGCTCGATAATGTGACAAAGCGAAAGCGATAGGTTAGTTGAATCCACGATAAAATAATTGCTCCAAAGGAACAATATTTTTTTATTAATATCAATCAAAAGTTATAAGTAATTATTCTGACTCTTGCTTAAATAGAAAAAATTCAAACCTGAATTCTCAAGAATTTGGGACTTCTAACTTGAATGAAAAAAAAAAGATCGAATCTTACCAGGAAGGGTAATTTTGATTTATTTCCTAAACCTAAACTTGATTCCTAAACAGATTGAAAGAAATAATTCTTGCTGAAAAAGAAACTGTAAAAAGAAAGTGTCATACATCATAATGTCTCAGGTCAAGTCGCCGCCACAGCATGTGGAATTTCAAAAAAAAAAAACTAATCTTATTGCTCAAACTTACATTTTATAAGACTGAGTCCGAACATTTGATAATTAACTTAGTTAAGTGATCCATTTGGCCAAGACATGACGCCGGTTCGGTTCGAACAGGCGAATCGAACCAGAACCGCTCTGTAAAAATAGAAACCGGATCGGAACCGGTACATGGCGGTTCCGGTTCTGGTTCAAAATTTTTGGGACTGCCCGGTTCGAACCGGACTGGAACCTGCGGTTCCGGTTCCAGTTCGAGCCGGCGGTTCCAACATATATATATATATATATTTTATATATTTTTTTAAACCCACTAGGGCCACCGACCATGCCCACTTTTTCTTTCTCTCTCCCATGCCTCACTTTCTTTCTTTCTTTTTGAGTTTCTCAGATCAATTTTTGATCTCTCTTTAACTCTCCTTCTTTCTCTTTCTTTATTTCTTTCTTCTTCTTCCCATCGCCGACGGTCGATCTTCGCTGGTACTCCGATCCTTTCTTCATCCCGTCGACGATCTCCTCTTCGTCGCCTTCGAAGTTCAATCTCTGATATCTTCTTTCTCTCTCTCTCTCTCTCTTCGATCTCTTCCCTTTGATGCCTTTCAAGGTTTGCAAGTTCAAATAGAAATTGTTGGATGCATGTGAATGTGTGATTGAGTGTAGGTTGTGGTGGATTTTGGGTTTCTGGTGGTTTTGTGTGATTGAGTGTAGGTTGTGGTGGATTTTGGGTTTCTGATTGTTTTGTGTGTGTGTGTGTGTGTGTGTGTGTGTGTGTGTGTGTGTGTGTGTGTGTGTGTGTGCGCGTGTTTGTGATTAGGGATTAGGAATTTAGTGTTGGGTCATGTGGGTGAGCAGGGGTTTTGGGTATTTCAGGTGGGTTTGATTGTGTATTTCAGATTTTCAGGTGTAGGGTTTGATTGAGTATTTGAGATTTTAGGTTGTTTTTTAAAAAAAAAAACGGTTTCAATTACCGGACCGAAACCGACGTCATGTCTAATTGGGCCCATTAAACCCAAGTTGTTTTATTTTAACTGGGTTTCCAAATATCTCCACACTTTCATAATTTTGTATTAGATTATTTGAACTGAAAGGTCAGAATACTTCCACTTGATTGATTGTTTAATTCTTCTTGTGTTGATTCTTTTTGTTTCTACTTTAGCAACAGATCGAGCATTTTCAGCCATCAAGCTTATTAGAACAACACTTCACAATAATATGGAAGATAAGTTTCTTGCAAGTTGTTGTGAGTTGCGCGCATTGTGGTGTATATTCAAAAAGAACTTTCTAATATTAACCCTCGTAAGGTACCATTCAAGCGCAATATGATGCACTTGTATTGTATGTTATTTTATTTTATTTTTTGTTATCTAATTTTGAAATATATGTATTAAATATATGTATTTTGTTATCTAAAAAGAAATATATGGTACCATTCAAGCGCAATATAGCATATGCATTTTGAAGGGTAAGACTAACATACCCTTGTTAGGTATAACCTTTTTTATATATTACTAAAACTCTTTTAAATATCAAACTAATTACAATTATTTTAACTAAATATTTAGTTTGGTTGCCCATAGTTGGAAATCCTGACTAGGCCACTGCCGATGCTTAAGTGCCTATAAATTTTTTTTTAAAGGAAGATTATCAGTTTAGTTCCTAGGGATTTTGCAAATTATTGGTCTTTTAACTTATCTTTCCATTTTAAGTGTCTATGGTCTCTATGTTTATGTATATCCATCAATTTGGTTCATCTGACTAGATTTTTAACGGTCATCATAGAAAATGCAAAATCATATTTTTACCTTTGACTTTAATGAAATGAGTTAAAGTACAATTTTGCCCTAAAACTTTAAAAAAATTGACAACATTAACCTAACTAATTTCCAGTGAAAATTTGTCACCCATCACCATTTATTTAAAAAGAAAGAAAAAACTTTAAATAATAAAATAAAAGAAAATTGAAAAAATAATTAAAATATAACAAAAAATAAAAGTAATTTTTAAAAACAAAATAAAAAGAAAAAAATCAATTCAAAAAATGAAAATAAAAACAAGTTAGGAAAAAAAAAACGGATCGCCACATCCAAAGAAATCTAGATGGATCTCCACCTCCTTGTTTTCCTTCGATTTTATTTTTTTTGTAATTTGATAACTACCATACATATCTAAAATGGACAGTGGAGATCCATTTACTTATTTAAATATATATATATATATATAAACATATTTTTTATTATCGCGACGTCCTGATATTAAATATATCAGGACATTGAATATGAGTCACTCATCTTACATGCTTTGACTTGGTGTGTATGCATTTGTCAAAGCTCCTCCATAAATCAGTGGTTCACATTCAATGTCCTGATATATTTAATCTCAGGACGTCCTGATAATAGAAAGACTATATAAATATAAATATATATATATATATATATATATATATAGATATATAGATCTCCACTATCCATCTGGGCAACGGATATTTATAACTTTTTTATTTTTGTATTATTTTTTATATTATATAAATATTTAAATTTTTTGTTTTCTATCTTTGGTGTTGACACGTGACATGTTTTTTGTTTAAAGACAAAAATACCATTCGAACTGTTGAGTTTGAGTAACGTTGACTAACTGAGGGACCAAATTGACGGATTTACGAAAACATAGAGACAACAGGCACTAAAAATGGAAAGACAGTTAAAAAAACCAATAATTCATGAAATTTAGGGGATGGATTGATAATCTCCGTCAAAAATAATAATAATAAGGGTGCGGATATTGCCACCCAAAAAAATTATTTGTACATTTATTTTTTTATGGGCAAATTACACAAACTTACTATGGTTATATGAATAATAATACTAAAATCGGTTTAAAAAATTATAATGACTCTAAACTCCCCTTGACCCGTTGACTAACGGTTGACCACAGTTAGTCAATAATGGAAAAGGGACTGTGTCTATTTTGCCCTTGTTCTAGTATTTCGAAATATTATATTAAATAAATTAATGAATTTAAAATCAGAAAAAATGTATATTGAAATAATTGTAAAAAAGAAATAATTATTTTTTGAAAAAAGAGATATAAAAATCAAATAATTAAAAGAAATCAAAAAACGATTACAAAATCAAAACAAATATATAATAATTATAATAAACATCCTTTAAAAAAATAAAAAAATTACAAAAATAAAACGATCTCTCCAGACCTCCATGGATATCAAATGGATGAGAACTCGATCTCAATTAGAGAACATCTAAAATCTCCATTAATGGAGCTGGCACATCTCCATTAAGGAACATTTTTGTTCTACATCTTTTCAAAAAAATGGAGATCCAGATTCTACATTGATGTTGATTTTTGTTCCAGGTCTCCTACTAAAATGGAGGAGATCTAGAACCACAACTCCTTCATGGAGAATCTCTATCATATATTTTTTTCCACTAAAATTTTTAAATAATTTTTATTATTTGTGTTTTTTTTATGAGATTGTGATGGTAAAGAAGATGAATGGTGGAGAAGAAAGAAGCAGACCTATTTTGGGTTGCGATTTGCTTTGTATTAAGTTGCGATTTGGTTTGTATAGGGTTTCGATTTGGTCTCTAAAAATGAAGGAAAGGATGAAGCATATTTTTTTTATAAATATTATATTTAATTAATAAATTGTTAGAGCTAATGTGGCAATATGTTATTGGACACCTTTTTTCATTTATTTAATAACATTAAAAATAAATTACCCTTCACTAGTTAGTGAGTAGCTGTTGTCAATGGTTAGTTATCGGGTCAATGGTAAATTAGTGTTATTATAATTTTTTTATCGGTTTTAATGTAATTATACATATAACCAGAGTAAGTTTGTTTAATTTGCACATAAAAAAAATGGGTGTACAAAATATTCCTTTGAGTGGCAATACCTGCACCCTAATATTAATTTAGTCACACGTTAAGACTAATTCTCTTTAGGGAGAATTGTATCCATATACCCTCAGGTTTGACTTAATATCTTCAAGAATATCTCCTGCAATATTCTCTCTAGGTTTAATTCCACGAACATGTAGAAAATTCTTTCTTGCCAACAACCTTGATTGTAGACGACGAACCGAATTTTTTTTTTCAATTTTCATCATAACATCCATCCAATCACTCCAATAAATAAAAGCAAATGCATCAAGCATTAATATTTTGAGTAGCAAATAAATAGGAGATGTTTTGGAATGATGAAGCATATGATCATCTTAAAACAAATCGAAAAAATTTGAGTTTCTCTCATGCTCTTTCTTGAACACCTCTTCATCGAATATAGGCAGGAGATTAAAATCAAGGAAAACTTCTTCAGACACATATATATCATCAAAAAACACTGAATGATAGGAGGCAAATTGTTTTTGGGGGTTCATGGGAATTTGATTTTTTCTATAAAAAAAAATTTGTAAGAAGAGGAAGTTAAAGAAAAAAAAATGTGACCAAAAGACAGACCACAGTCAGCCTCTGACACCATACTGATGCAGTAGAAAAATCACGCAGACAACAATAGATAAACAAACGGGTAACCGATTTGAATCCGTTGTTTCGTGTACAAATACAGGAATCGAAACCTTCTTTTTCTCTATTGATCCACACACATACCTAAATAGCAGGTATCAAAATTCGTTCACTCTCGTAAAGGTACCAAAATTTAGATAAAAAGATATACTCTCTTTGAAATTTTTATCAATCATCAGAAACTCCTATCTCCGTTAGGGTATAAGTCCTTTAAATAGGAAAACTAAAAACCTAAAAGAAACCTAAATGAATTAGGAAAACAATAAAATGATCAATTTTCCTACAAAGGAATGAATTGAGATAACAATTGAAATTTAAAATACTAGAATCCTAAAAATAAAAAACGTATCTAATAAGAAAATTAAATTTGATTCATAAAATATTAGTTTGACGATGCTAAGGGCATCTCCAACCGAGGTGCCATTCTCCACTCCAGATTGCAGCACCCTATTCTTCAGCGCCAAATCAAGCGCACCTCTCTTCTGTTGCGCTACTTTGTTGCTTCCTTTTGCTTTCTTTTTTTTTAGTCCCTCTAAGTGAATATTTAGGGAATATTCTGTTTGGAGTAAGATTTTGTACAATGAGTTGAAGATGGAAAAAATAATTAGTGTGGAAGTTGCTGTATTTTTACTATAAAATTGTAATAAATTAATGCAATGGGTTGAAGATGGTCTAACTTCAACTCGTTGAGTTACAGCAGCTCGAGTCACAAGAAAAAACGTGTGAGGACGAAAAAAAAAAACCCATGATTTTGACCCGTTAAGTAATTCTTGTTGCATATTTGTCACCATTCGTAGTCTAACATTGACATATATAATTTTCACTAAACAACACCATCTTCCATCCAAAACTCACCACTACCCATCAGCTCCACTCCACCATCCCTGCCATCCATCATTATATACCCACCATCAGCTCCACTCCACCATCCCTGCCATCCATTATTATATACCCAGAACCAGACGCTCTCTCTCTCTCTCTCTCTCTTTCTCTCTAGCTAGCTACTTCCCCAGAAGCGCTTTTGAAAGCACCCTGAACTCCAATATGCCAAGTAAGTTTTTTTTTTTCCCTTCTTGTAACATTCTTTCTTATCACACTTAAAAGCTTTTAATTTTACTCAAAATCTTGATATTAATTTGGTTTATAATGTTCTCTTTCATTAACAACCAACTACAAGCTTTAAAGATTGATCAAGAAATCTGCAGCTTTTAAACCTAGTCGTTCATGAGGAAGGAATTTGAACATTAATTAATTCTTGATCATCTATTTTTCTTTTGTTTTCTTCAAATATTATTATTATTATTATTTTAGAGAAAATTGCTAAAGGTAGCCAAATAAATTATATAAAAATTATTTTTAACCTTGTTTCTTCCCTTAACTTTATTCCGTTACCTACCAGTTAGCTGTTCTGCAACCTTATTTCTTCCCTTAACTTTATTCCGTTACCTACTGGTTAGCTGTTCTGCATGGACGCACTTCTAAGTTCTAACTAATTAACAGTATGTAGTCATTTATCATATTTACTGCATAAATGACATGTCTCTCCTTATTCCACTTTCACTTTAGCTTGGTCAAATGGTGTATTAGGGACCTTCTGTTGGCTCTGCCTTACTGTGTTTGAGTGTATGCTCCTAGGTCTACTAACCTTGTTGCCCACACTCTCGCCAAAAATGCTCTCTCTATTTCTGAGGATTGTTTTTGGCTAGAGGATTTTCCTCACTGCGTCCGTAAGGCTTTACTCACGGATGCTCCTGGGTGTATCTGATCTCCCTTGTATGGATTGGTTCATTTCAAAAAAAAAAAAAATGGTGTACAACATCCCACCTTTCCACAATTTAAACCGGGTTTAAGTTTCATAATTTGTATTTATCAGCTTAGGCTGAGAGATAATTACGACAGAGTTTAGTTACAGTATAGTTACTATATTATTAATGGATAATTATGAAACTAAATAATTTTTTTAATTATATATATATTTTTTTAACCTTAAACTTTGATAGACCACTGAATTAAAATGTACGGACTAGTTTTCACTTCAGCAACTATATAGTTCTTGTACAGTAGCATTACCCATCTGGGCAAAGCAACATTCTTCAAATTTGGAAGGTCTTGGGCCATAACAAAAAACATAAAATGAAAATGCAAATAACAATATACTTGGGGAAAAAAATTAGATGATATTTAATTATATTTTTAAAAAATAAAATGAAATAAAAAAAGGGGTTGTCCCTTTTGAGTCCGAACATGGCATCCCGAGTCCCGATCGGAAAGATTTCTCCTCACCACACATATAGTATTTCAATTTGACAAATCCATATAGGCTCATAGTATATTCGGTGTTATATACATACATACATACATACATACATATATATATATATATATATATATATATTTGAACTTTCAAATGATGGATTCCTTTTTTTTAATTTCTGTAAGAACTTTAATGAAATTATATCGATTTTTATGAATTTTGATATGAATTTTTTGTAGATGATAAGTGCATTGAAATCTAACTATGCATAAAATTTGAGAATTTTTCAAATACTGGAACTATTGTTTTTGAATTTTCCTTTATTTATCTTATTATTTCGATGCCTTTTCATTTAACAAAATCGGGATAAAAAGTTTTAATACTTGAAAAATACTCAAATTTTAATTATAAGTAGATTTCATTAAACTTATCATAAAAAGAAAATCAGATCAAAATTCATAAAAATCGATGAGATTTCATCATGGTCCTTACCGAAATTAAAGTAAGGGATCTCTAACTTAAAAGTTCTTTTTCTCTCTATAATAATAATAATAATAATAATAATATAAAAGATAATTAAGTAAAAAGAAAAATGTTTTCTTTTTAATTATTTCTTTTCGCTTTTTCATCATTGTTTCTTTCTTTTGATTTATTCAAAGAAAAAGCATAGTGGGGGCCGTATCATTCTTTTTAGGGATATTATTGATTTAGTCCCTATAGTTTTTTTTAATTATCTGTTTTTTACTCACTTATTCTTTTTTCACCTTGAATTAGTTCATATGTTTTCAAAAACCACTCAATTTGGTCCTTCTGTAAGTCAACCGTTAGTCAAATTAAACGGTTCTAAGGGTATTTTTGTCTTTAAACAATAATATGCCACGTGTCAACACACAAAAAATAGATATATATATATATATAATAAAAATTAAATGGGCTATTATTGATTTAGTCCCTACGTTTTTTTTGAATTATCTATTTTTTACTCATTTATTCATTTTTCATTGGATTGGTTCCTATGTTTTCAAAAACCACTTAATTTGGTCCTTCTGTAAGTCAACCGTTAGTCTAATTAAACGGTTCTAAGGGTGTTTTTATCTTTAAACAATGATATGCCATGTGTCAACATACAAAAAATAGGTATATATAATAAAAATTAAATTAATATATAAATACAAATAAAAAAATCATAAATAAAGGAACAATTAAAAAATTAAAAAAATTAAAAAATTAAAAAATTAAAAAATTAAAAAAATTAAAAAATTAAAAAATTAAAAATAAAATATATCTCTCAAAAAAGTACAAGCTCTCTCTCTCTAGCAAAGTTGTTTAGTGGTAGTGGTCAGAATCTGGATTTGGTTGTGTTGGTGATATTGGAGTGGTGGTTATGGGTGGGCACAAAGTTCGGAACGGAACAGAACCGAACGATAAAAAGGATGTTCAATTCAGTTCATAGATTAAATTCGGTTTAAACCGGTTCAAAATCTTAAGAACTGAAAATATTTCGGTTCAATTCGGTTTTGGTTTTCCAAAACAGGTTTGAACTGAAATGAACCAACCCTAAGTTCATAACCCTTTCTACTTCTATTTTTCTATTTTCTTTCTCTTAAAGCCTTAGACCTAGGCGACTGCCTCTCTGTTCTCTCAACTCTCATTTATAAGCATATGATTTTTTTTTTTTGCAACAATTTAAACATATGATTATATAATACATAACTTATGTGTGTAGGTAATTATCGAAAACAAAAAACTAGCAAATTTGTTTAAAAAATAAAATAAAAACATAAATGAAGCCATTGATATATATATATATATATATATATATATATATATATATATAAGAAATGAAGGCATTCATATTCGTAATGAGTAATATTATAAATATTTAAGGGTGGGTGGGATATTATACTTAGAGAGCAGCACATGAGTGATCTTCTCCACATCATCTTTCAGACATTATACTCAGAGAGCTGCAGTTAACTTGCATATAGAGTTAGTGTGCCATTAAATTTAAAAACATATTAAAAAGACTCATTAAGCATATCAGGCCCATTAGGCCCAAAACCGAATTGAACCGAACTGAATCGATTAAAATCAGTTCAGTTCGGTTCGGTTACCATATCTTAATTGGTTTAAACCGGATTCATTTTGTATAAACCGAAATATTTTCGGTTCAGTTCGGTTTTACCCAAAACCGAATCGTGTCCACCCCTAGTGGTGGTGGATGGATCAAACCCATCCATTTCTCTCCTTTCTCGATCTATCTCTCCTTTCTCACTATCTCTTTTTTCACGATCTCTCTCTGACCTCTATAAAAACTGAGATGAAGTTACTCGAATCCATCTCCCGCCGGCCGCTGCAAAATAGAAAATTAATATATAAGAAAATAATTTTTATATTTCTCTCCCTTTTTTAATATTTTTAAATTTATATAAAATATAAATAAAATTAAGCAAATAAAAAAATTTTCTTTTTATTTTCTTTTTATTTTAAATTCAAGGGTAAAAATGTTATTTTATATTTTCCGTGACGTTTGACCGTCAAAATTCTGGTCAAAGGGATCAAATTGAGTGGTTTTTGAAAACATATGGACCAACCTAGTGATAAATGAATAAGTGAGTTTAAAATAGATAATTCAAAAAATTATAGGGACTAAATCGAAAATATCCATTTTATTTTTATTTTAAATTCAAGGGTAAAAATGTCATTTTATATTTTCCTTGACGGTTGACAGTCAAAATTCTTGTCAGAGGGATCAAATTGAGTGGTTTTTGAAATCATAGGGACCAATCCAATAAAAAATGAATAAGTGAGTAAAAATAGATAATTCAAAAATATATAGGGACTAAATCGATAATATCCTTTCCTTTTTAACTTATCCAAGTCTTCAATAATTTAGTAGAATAATTCGCATGTTTCTCATTTTTCTCATTTTTGGTTTTTTTTTGTTGATAATTTTTTTTTTGAAATACCTTTTTGGTTGATTTTAATCTATCATATTCTATTCATAAGTCAACATCATCTTCCAAGCTTAATTTTGAACTGCCTGGAAACTTGAAAATTAAAAGATTAATAACATGGAAGGTTAATATATATTAAAATGTCAATTTGTTTTTTGAAAAATAGTTAAAGTTGATTTAATTTGGATTGTACAATTGTCTAATTGATATAAGAAAGAAGAGAATGAAAATATGTAATAAAAAAATAATGCAGGATATATAATTATACGCGATTATTAATTGAGACACCTAAACAGATTATGAGATTATCTACCATATTTTCAATATTTTAACTTGGCAAATAATGCATGTTTTTCACTTTTTTCTTCTTTCTCATGTGCAATATCATTATTTTTGTTTAATTCCTATCTAACTTATATAAAAAAAAAAAGTGACTTCGAGAGTACTTTTGCAGAAGAAAGTGCTTACGATTATAAGTGTATTCTATCATGATTTTTATTTTATTTTTCTTGTAGCAGTGTATCTGAACCTTCCTTAAATGTAAACCAAACCTCCCTAAATTTTAATTTGATTGGAATTTGAACTCAAAATTTCTTAAACCATACAAGAAATCCTTTTCGGTTTAGTTCTTCATTAATTAGTACCAAGAAACACACAACATATGTTATGTATTGAAGCTTTTAAAGATTCCATATAAAAGAGTACATAACAAGTAGGGATGGCAAGATGGTAATTGGTGAAAGTGCTAATTATATATGGATATATTACTTTTTTTTTCACC
This sequence comes from Dipteronia sinensis, assembly GCA_033220585.1. Classification (NCBI taxonomy): domain Eukaryota; kingdom Viridiplantae; phylum Streptophyta; class Magnoliopsida; order Sapindales; family Sapindaceae; genus Dipteronia; species Dipteronia sinensis. The sequence continues at coordinate 22,049,800 of CM065642.1, forward strand.
TAATTTTGTAGTACTATTACTAAATAACTTGAGTTTTAATAGTATCAAAATAGAGTAACCGACAAAAATACCCATTAACTTTACTTTTTTTATTCTTATTCTCTTTTTCCGAAGAAAAATAAAGGTTCTCTTAAGAAAATTGTAGAAGAATTGTAATTTTATCTCTCTTGTAAGTGATTGAGATGAAGATGATCATGAATCAACAAGAAGAGAAAACGAAAAAAAAAAATCACTAGAGAACAAAAATATGAAAAGAAAAAAAATCCTCTCCCATTCCCTTAGCCCTTTCCCCCACCCCCATCACCTTCCCCATTTAGAGGAAATGAAGATGGCCGGATTGGGGGACATCCCTTCCTATGTTCCCCATTTCCCCGTCTCCCCCAACTCAATTTGACTATGTTTGACCCTATTTTTCCTATTTGACTTAATTTGTTTTTTTTTTTTTAAATCGAACATACTAAAATTAACTCATTTATCCTCAAAATAAAGCAAACAAAATAAATAATTTATCATTCAAACATTAACAAAATTTAACAATCAAATTATTCTATTACATAATTTAGTTTGACATATTACCCGTTTTCTTCCTCTATTTTCATTAATTACCATTACCCCCCTATTGCCCTTATGTAACTTTTTAATCAAAATACTATTTTATCCATCTATTAAAAATACCAAAATAATTTTTTTTAAATAATTCAAAAAAATGTTATTTAAAGAAAGTGAGATAGATTTCCACCGTCCATCTCCATGGAGCTTTAGAGATGCACGGTGGAAATAAAAAAATAAAAATAAAATTTCAAAAGAGATACCATGGATCACCATGGAGTCGTGATCAATTCTTAGTGAATTCTTTCATAATTTTTTATTTTATTTTATTATTATTTTATCAATGTACCCGGTTCAACCTTCCTTTAATTTAAACTAGACCTCCCTAAATTTACTTTGATTGGAATTTGAACTCAAAATTTCTTACCCTATAGAACTAACCCCCTATATCGTTTTAATTAGCTAATTATTAGTATCTAGAAACACATTACATAAGTGATGTATTGAAGATTTTAAAGATGCCTTAATAGAGTACAAAAAAAAAGTTGGGATGACAATTGACCAAAGTGTCCATAATATTTGGGCCATTTTTTACCTGATTTTATGGGACTAGCACTAAGTTAATAACTTGAGTTTTAATAGCACCAAAATGGAGTAAAACTAACAAAAATGTTAGGTTTGTGAAGCCAGAAATCGGTCAAAGAAGAAGGGGAACAATTTTCGACCAAAAGTATGAGACAAAGTCGCATTATGAAATCGTAACCAGTTCTATAGATTTCTGTGAGAAAGAAAGTGCGACATGAAGTCACAGCAAGTCCTAGAGATTTCTGTGAGAAAGGAAGTGCGAATAAAGTCACAACGAGGATGTCACATTGTAAGGACAATAACGTTTGCGACTTGGAGATGCGATTTAAAGTCGCACGTCTCAAGTCGTAACAAGGGCCCGAGTACGTTTCTTGTACGGAAAGAAATTCTCTCCTTGTGGGATTTGGCCAACCCTAGTGCTCTTATATAGACCCGTCCACGGTTCCGGTTCGGGCTGGTTTCGGTTCGAAACCGGCGGTTCCGGTTCCGGTTCCGTGGAGAGGGCGAACTGAAACCGAACCGAAAAATTTCGGTTTTGGTTCGGTTTTTAACCTGCGGTTTGACGGTTTTGGGGCTGTTTTGACGGTTTTTTTTTATGTAAACCGGCGGTTAAACCGCCGGTTTTAACTGCCGGTTTTGGGCGGTTTTGGACGGTTTTTTTTTTTTTTTTTTTTAATGTAAACCGCCGGTTTTGGGCGGTTTTGGACGGTTTTTGGGCAGTTTTTCCAAAGCCTAAACCGAAACCGAACCGGCTTCAACCGGTTTCCAACCGGTTTTGTAACCGCCGGTTTCGGTTTCGGTTCCGATTTTCCAATTTCGGTTCCGGTTTTTAACCGCCGGTTTAACCAAACCGTGGACACCTCTACTCTTATATAAATACTATTTGTTAACAGCCTTTTTTAGGCAGGGGTCTAAATGAAAGTTTTCCACCGAGTCACTACCTAGTAGGACCTTGAAGAGAACCATTCCCGGCTCCCAGGTACCCGGAGGCATCGGTACCGCGATCTGGGAAGGATCGATATCTAGCGAGGCCAGAACCGCGACTGCCTTGTCTACCTGTCTACCTAGATGAAGCAAAAGAACTACAACCCAGAAAGAATAGGTACCACGCTGGTATCATTACTCCTAATACCAACTGAAGCCAGTACCGTGATACCACATACCAAGTACCTCACATATACCTGGTACCTCCTACCTGGCACCTAGGTACTGCGACATATACCCGGTACCCAAGTACATCGACGTCAGCCCAGAATCCAACCAAGATAGGTATCCTACCAGCCAAGCAAGAAGAATGTCACCATAAAGATATCAGCATGCTAGAACAAGTGCCACGCCAGCCAAAGATGAATGGTACATTAGTATACCGGGCCATCGAGAGACAGAATAGAGCAAGTGTCACAACACCGAGAGCCGACTAGTACACCAGTGTATCATGCCATCGGGATATAGAGTCAGATTTTTCCTCCAAGCAACGTAGGAGGGAAGAGTTGACTTCTTCGATATTAAAACCGCCATAAATGAGACCAAATGGTCAACCGAATTAGAGTCTAAATTCTACAGTAACTGGAGGGATCAAATCACGCGCCTTTAGCCTCACTTAACGTCTTTCAAAGCCTAAAAAGAGACTCTAAATAATCTTCAATAAAATGACCAAATTTTTAGGAATAAAGCTTTTCTTTAGTTTCTGAAAACAGTGAGAGGTATGGGACAACCACTGAAAGAATTTGAGCCACTTATCGACACAAACGAGATCGCCATCGCCATTCTCTGTAACAAGGGATATGAGAGTGATAGTTTTATGTTGTAATTAAAACCTTACTCTTTGTTATAGAACAAACCTGCAATTAATAAAATAACATCATCCTTATTTTAACTTCGTACATCTTTTGTTTTTTTTTTTTGCACTGTCCCTCACTACGAATTTATCCCTCATTCTCAAGCAAGAAATCCCGGTACCGAAGGTACCTACCCCGCTGCCACTTATTGGTAGTGGTTGAGGGTATTAATTGGAATTCTACTCCTTGAGTGAATTTTCGGTTAACACTTTTTAGCGCTATCTGTGGGAAGTTTCCTCACCCCTAAAAGAAACCACGTGAATCTGATTTTTTACAGCATATTAACATGAGACTCCGATCCTCCCAGGGGCATCCCAATCCCTCAGGGCACCAATCTATCGCTTTGACCCGGAAGGGTCAGAAGTAACGAAAGGGGTCGAAGAATCGTAACCCCGCTCCAGCACCTCCAGCAATTGTGAGGGTTACACCCTAGCCCCTTGCTGCCCCGACGAGCTAGGCCCTATAGGAGCAACATGCCGCAGCCTTCATAGAGAGCATCCGCCTCCGATTGGTTACAGAGGGTATCACCCTCTAACCCGCGGTACCCTATACCAGTGAACCAGGTCCTAGGATACCAACCTTCGACAGGTTGGGACCACCACCTCCAGTATCGGTCCACGACAGGCTCGGGCCCATACCCCTATCACCTTTCGGTCCATGATAGGCTTGGGCCCATGCCCCCAGTTCCAGGCTAACCAGCAGGTTATAGACACGAACAAGTGAAGTCCCCCATCGACCTTCCACCTTGGGAGCGCCTCCATCCGGTCCAACCGGTAACTACTTCTAGGCAACCTCGACCAGCAGCAGGAGGTAGCACCAACAAAAGAAGAAGCACCAGGGAAGATCCTCCCAGGGAGAGAACCAGGACGAAGCCTCTATAGCATTAAAAGGGTATGATAATGAAGACTCTGAGGTCGAATCAAGAAACAGTGGTAACAAGTACCTCCAAGACCAGCTGGCCAGAATGGCAAAGGAGATCTAGGAGTTGAAGAAAGACAAGCACTAGGAAAATCAAAAGGATCCCCTAGGAAAGATGAATGGTTCATTCTCCAGAAGAATCAGAGAGGCAGAGCTACCTCCTATGTTCAAAATGCCAGCCGACAAGTACTCTGGGACAGAAGATCCCCTTAGTCACCTGGAGAGTTTCGTTCAATAGATGGAGGTCCAGAACGCTACTCGAGCAGCTATGTGCAGAATGTTCTCGACCATGCTAACTGACTATGCCAAGACATTGTTCAGAAAGTTACCAAAAGGTAATGTTGACTCCTTTACCAAGTTGACTACTGGTTTCTATACTCAGTTCCAGGGTATCAAGCCTCCCCCCAAAGATCCCATTCACCTACAATACATGATCCAGGAGTGGGGTGAATCGCTCAGGTTCTACATGGAAAGGTTCCATAAGGAGGTGATCCAGATAGGAGTCTTCGCTGAGAATGAGACTTTGGCCAACTTCAGGAGAAACTTGTGGGCTGGTAGACTGTTCCAATCTTTTGTAAAGCACCCAACAGAGACATACCAAGAGGCCTATGATAGGGCCCTCGAACAGGTGGAGATAGATGAACAACTCAAGGTCAAGATGGAACACGATGATATGAGATCTGCCAAGCTCCCAAAGAAGGAGGCACCCAAGCTTATGCCGATCCAAAAGAGCCAGAACAAACCTCCCAACTGATCTATATACCGGCCACCACCTTTTCAGTCTCAACGGGATCTGTACCAGCCAGACGGACCTCTCCTAGAGCGACTCCTCTTCTAAGGGAAGTAGCGCGGATAGCCAAAGAAGAGGAAGGGTACACTCATTACACCCCTTTCAATGCTTCCGTTAAACCATCTATATCGCCATCCGCGATAAGGGGCTACAAAAGAAACCTAGTTTGATTAAAGTACCAGCTTATCAGCGGAATCGCTTCAAGTACTGCGATTTCCATTAGGACGTGGGGCACAACACATCAGAATGCTACTGCCTACACCACCAGATCGAGGCGCTGGTAAGGGGAGGTTGCTTGGTAGAGTTTCTACAATAAGTACGAGATAACACCCAGACTAGGAAAGAGGTACAAGTAGATATTAGATTAGCAGAAGAGAAAAATAAAATGAAAGGGAAGGATCTGATGGAGCAGATCCATGTAGTCCACACTATCAGCAGAGGTCCCACCTTAGTAGGAACCTCCAATAATTCCAGAAAGAATCACGCGAGGAAGGTGCCCCGGCTATATATAGACCAGGATGTCCTTAGGATCGCTAGGGTATCACCGAGATTTCCACTTTCATCTCAGATTATTTTCACTGAGGATGATGTATACAACACGGTACAGCCTCATGATGACCCCATGGTTATCACCGTGCAGATAGCCAACTGCCTGGTCTACCGTGTCCTAATCGATACAGGTAGCAGCGTTGAGATCCTCTTCACAGGTGCCCTGGAACAGTTCAACCTGAAGAATCTTTGCTACAATAGCTGCACCACCCCGCTACATGGGTTCACTGGGGACTCACTGATACCCACATGATCTATGATCCTACCTATGATAGTGGGAACAACTGCCACTCAAGCAGAACCTCATGACAAACTTTGTCTTGGTTGACACTCTATCTGCCTACAATGCCATCCTTGGAAGGTCATTCCTATCAACCCTCAAAGGTGTCATGTCAATCTACCACAACGTCTTGAAATTTTTGGTAGGGGACAAGGTATACGAGGTAAGAGGAGACCAGCAGGCAGTGCGCAAATGCTACACGGTGTCTACCAACCCAGCAGCTCTTGCCAAGAAATACGCACAGGTAACTGTCATGCAGGCCCAGAAATTACAAGGAGAGAACAATGAGGACCTGGATGCTGAAGATATAGAGGAGTAGAGGAGGAGCTTGGGGGCAGAGATTTTGATTTTAGAGAATAGAGAAGAGAAAGACGGAGCGTGAGCTAGTGACCACCCAATAGAACGAGTTGAAAGAAATCATACTCGTAGAAGAGCTGGAGTTTCGAGTAAAGACTTATCGGTACCACCCCGGATGGATACTACTAGATGTTTGTACCTCACAAATATTTGTACTGCCATTTGATCTATCAATAAAGAAGAATCTCATTTTTCCTACATCCATGCTTGCCTGCATTTTATCGCCATTAGTCGCCATGTAAATTTGCCATGATCGTCATAAACCAGGAAATGTGACATGGCATTCCTACTGCCCTGGCCGGGCACCACTCCCTACCAGGAAGGATCTTGTTCATTTAATGCATAGTTGCCCGCCAGATTAAGGCCTTGGTCGGGCACCACCCCCTGCCAAGAAGGGTCTGGTTCGTAAGATCATAGTTGCCTACCAGACCAAGGTTATGAAGTTGTGGCCTTGGTTTCTCGTCGCTTTTTCAAGACCAGGACAAGCCAAATGGCCCTCCTGTTGTCTTGGCCGGGTACTACCCCCCGCTAGGAAGGATCTGGATGGCATAGTTGCCTACCAGGATCATTTTCACCTATGTACCAGAATTCTTGATAAAAGGGGCGCTAGGTACCCCAATTTTAATATCGAATAAGTACATGGATACCATGTGCAAGGGAATATCCGGTATCTGAATCCATTTATTTACCTATGTATACAAGAATACCTTACACATAGGTATCGAGATTCCAAAAGAATGAGGATCCCTAGTACCTAGATTCTTTCGACTGAATTATGGCCTAAGTGTTGAGATTCCCGAAACAGGAAGGCTAGTATGTTTTCACCTAGGCACCAGGACTTTTAAAGCAAGAACACCAGGAGCCAGGCTCACCTAGGGGGTTTTCGCCTAGGCACCGGGACTTTTAAAGCAAGAGCTCTAGGTGCCAGGTTCACCTAGGGGTTTTCGTCCAGGTACGAGGATTCTTAAAGAAAGAGTGCCAGACACCAGTCAGGAAGTCCGGATTGTTCAGGTTCAAAGGATTGACTTTAAAATCCCTCCAAATACAAGCCTACGTGTCTACTATAGTCAAGGCAGGAAACAAAATGATACCAGAAAACGGGGACCAAAACAAATCAGAAATCCGACACAAAAAGAGGTAATTTTTAATTATTCAATCAGGGAACCCAACCAATTCTTTCGGGCTACATCCGGAAAAACAAAAAACAAAGCAAGTACAAAAATAAATGAAAGTTTGGGCATGCCCATCTTCATGCCTAGCTCTTCCAGTGATATTGGTCTCCACCCTTTGTGTCCTTCATTAAGTTGGATGTTGACAATGTCATCATGGTCACTAGAGGGAGGAACATGGATCTGGTCGGAACCATCAAAAACAGATAGGATAAGAAGGACAGCTTTAAAACCATCCACGTTCAAAATGAAACAGGACACAAGGTTGCAACTCGACTAAGCAACATGTACACCATAGGTAAAGGCGTAGAGCCGTGAGCCACCTCTCATCTTGGTTCCAGGAACCATAAGGTTACCCAGCCATGATCGTCTGATGACTCGGTCCACCTCGCATTGCTCCCTCCACAATACCAAGCATCCTGCCAATCAGAGAAACCATATCTCCGCTTCCTTTCACATCACCAACCACGGCAACGAAATCGTCATCGGCTATATCATCTGAAGGCCTAGGGTCATTATCGATACCCACCACAATAGCCATCAATTTATTTACTGAAATTCTGTCCTTCGTTGAAGAGTAAGAAGCAATGTGGGGAACAAATGAGCATGTCAAGGTATTTATAGAAGGAGGAAATGGTTACCAGTAACGAAAAGAGGGGATCATTAATAATGCGTGATACTCGAAACTTGAGAAAGGGCAGTTTCGAGAAACGTCTGCTGTAAAAAAAACTTGTCGTTTTGAAATAAACGAACCTCTCCTAACCTGGCACCTGAAATAACAATTAAATACAGCATCCAAATAGAAGATTCCTTTATAGGGATCCTAAGAAGAGATTTCCACCGGGATGATTCCAGATAGGATTTGGGCTGCGACCATCTCGGTTCCCCGATACCAGGAAACATCGACGCTATGATCTAACAGAGTCTCAATGCCACATCATACTTCTGCATTGGAATCAAGAGAAGGCCGGTACCGCATTCCATGTTTACCCGGTACCTTAACACCATGATACCTGTCCTGAACCAATCCCGTTAATAGCTGTCCTTGATAGGAGTTCAGAGAAAAATCTTCCACCAATTCTACATCTAACAAGACCGGGATTCCAAAAAGTAAAAGATTACTAGAATTCATAGCTTAAGGATTGGTTAAGTCATGTTTACACTGGGGACAGCTACTCATATCAATATTATATCAAGAGATAGAGACATGCAGCAGAGCTTAACAAAGGAATCAGAAAAGAAGTTAAGCAAAGATACATAGTGAATGAAAGAAAAAGTAAAGGCTTCGTTGATCAAGACATGAGCCCATCCCCCGATCACGAGCTACATAAGAAAAATATATAAAAAAATAACAACTGATGAATGGTCAAGCTGAATCATGCGCCCTCTTGTTCCAAGTTGGCCACATCCTCTGTAGCTCCACCAGCTAAAGCCCTACCTTCCAGACCAGTTGGGGACTCGCCGGCTGTAGTGAAAAATTAACTAAAACCGCAGCGGAAGGCGAAAAGTAGATTTTCGTATAGTTTAAAATTTTTCTAAAGATTTGAACCTTAACCCTTTAATTAATTAAACACAAATATACGGTTAGAGTTAAATTCCTCTTGTCGCGTGATCCGATTGACTTACGTCGATGGTAATCCGTACGATCTTCAATCCTAGCACGTACGTGAATCACCTAGGAGCGTGGTCTCCCTTTTTTCTTTGAATTGCTTACCTGAGAATGGATGTATGGAACTTCTGATCCTGATCTTCAATCCCAAAACACCAAGAGCCTAGAAAAATAGTTCCAGTTACTTTTGAATTCACAATCGATATGATTGGAACTCGCGTAACCCTAAATCGAAAGTGTGCACAAAACCTTTTGATGTTAAAGGCTTGCAAGTGCATTATCGAATGAGAACTTATTTTTCTTTTTCTCTCTTGGCCGAAATTCTATGTGTATTGAGTAAGATTTTTATTTTTCAAAGCAAACAAAAATCTCTCTCACTCAAGCTTCTTGGTGGCCGAAATTTATCACCTTATATTTATAAGGTGACCGAAATTTCTCCTTCTCAAAATAGGGTTGGCCGAATTCTTTGTGTAGGAAATCTAGGGTTGGCCAATTTCCGTACTTGAAAAGGAATTGTGCTTTTCCCTAATTCCTATCAATTTTAGAATCCTAACCCTTATAGGACTAGGGTGGCCGAATTCTTTGTGTGGTATGGAGTGTATGTGGACTTAATCCTTACCACATTAGGACTCCTATTACTTAAAAGAATTCTAACCCTAATCCAACACATAGTATTTTATTTACTGATCAGGAAAAGATTTTGATTTAAACTATTAATTAATTAAATAATTAATCAATTTCCATTTAATCAAAACAATAAAATAAAATAATATCTGGGCTATTTTATTAGCCTTGCCGCCCACACCATATATATGGGCCTAATATTATTTTTCTTATTTTATTTAATCCATTAGACTTTAAATAAAAGCCCACATGTGAACCGGACTTATTCTTACTAAAAGAAACAAGCCCACATGTCTCCTTTTAATATATTAATATAATAGAGCAGCCCATTAAATAAATAATAGACATATTATATTCTTAATATATTAAATGCAATTCTAGATGGACTCATAAATTGGTCCGGTAGAATATATCAAGTGATCCATGCAAGTACGTGTGGATTGTAGATCTTGGCAAGCTATCTAAATTTAAGCTTCAATAGACATAACCTAATCACAATCAACAAATTATTCACTTAGGTCCGATCTATTAATTTTAACTCATTCCACTAAAGAGCTAAAATTGAACTCTTAAATGAAGATAGAATAAGGAGATGTTTCTCATTCATACCCTAGACAATCTTATAGGAGATGGTGTATCCTCGTGAATAATATCAGTAATCGCCAAGAGCTCATAGACCGCTTATAGCTCTCCAAGTTACCATATTTCCTCATATGACCACATTTTGAACTTGGATATTTTGACTTGTCCAGAAGCCATGTCTTCAATAATCATTATTGAAAACTCAACGTTGAGATTTAATATCTAATACCTCAAAACATCCATATGATGATATTATACTCTCATTTAATAAATAGAGCCACGATGTCCATATCTATAAATGAAGTCCTCTATCGATTAACAAATGAATACCACCAAACTATCGAGGATAGACTATGCTATATAATCGTACTCATTGATAGCTCAAATGTTAACACTTGCAACCATAAGTCCATCATTTATCTCAGGATTAAGATCGACTCTCCGATTGTCTAATAATGAAAAGACTTATATCTAGTGACGGTTCTAGATAAAGTATTTCATTGTGATCATGTTCAATACACCCAGTGCACTAGATTCTTTTACTCGAAAACCTTTCGATGATTTTAGACTCATCATAACTCATTTGATCCCACTCAAATGCTAGTAAAAGAATTCTACAACTTTATCAAGATAGAAGTGCCCAACCTTTAACTTAAGTTGTGAACATTATTCAAGACTAACTAAAGAATTGTGTTTACCTCACACATATCCGGATGTATGAACAATTCTTCATTTCTCATAGTCTTTTGACCTTATGATTATTTACCTTGACAATTATAATAATAAATGCTATAAGTATTTGTAAGAATCAGAAAACACTTTATTAATATGAAAAGATTGTCAATTACAATATTACACTCTTGCTATTGAGCATAATCCTAACACCGGCTACCTGAGTAACCACTACGGTTGGGGCCTCCGCCTAAGCCGGACCGGTCTGGAGCTCATCCATCGTCGTCGTGTTAGCTTCTCCTTCCACCTCTTTTGTGAAACTAGCCGGGTCCTCTATCTCCTTGGTAGAACCTGAAAGGGGATATGCATGTTAGAATCTCCATATTTAGAAACAGACCGATCCTCAACCTCCCCGATGGATCTAGGTGGAGAAGTAGGAGGGTCAAGAGCTCACCTTTTAGCCTGGACCACTGCAACACCTGGGAACTTTGAACCAGGATCTGCCCTAGCATCACCTGGTCAAAGCGAGGAGATAAGCCACTGATTTTCATCATCCTCCTCTTCATTTGCCTCTGGTAAAAGAGAGGAGCTAACCTCAGTGGAAACATACGCCTCCATCTCCATAACTTTTGCCATAATCTCCTCCATGCTCCATCCGTCAACGATGCTAAGATCAAACAGGGGAGGAAGAGCTTGAGCCACCTAGTAGCCATTAAAGAAGTAATCGTCACCAAAGGAAGTGTCCACATTGGCCTCTAGGATAGCCACGCTAGGGCGTAAAGCCTGGACCTCCTTTTCTAGCTCCTCTGTCTTCTCTTTCATGGCGTCCCTCTGAGATTTGCCGCGTGGGGATTTGAGCAGCTCTGTGTCATAAGCTTGCTGCATCCTCTCCTTGTCCACTTGTGCCTCAACGACGATCTCCTTCGCTCTGATCAATGACTGGTTCAGAACTACCATACCCATCGTAGCCTTGACCAACTCCTCTTTGGATTTCTCTAGCTCGGCAGTAGCGTCTTTAACTTGCTTCTAGAGAAAGCTGACCTAGTGGCTCATTGCCACGTTAAACTTGAATGTCTCACAGGTACAAAACAATGGTTAAAACTATTACAAGGACCTAATCAAAATAGAAGATCGAATAAAGTAAATCACCTCAGCCAGGAGTGCATATCCGTTAGAGATTAAAAGATCAACGGGTATTGAGGTCATAGCTTCTAAACTCCCACCTAAGCAGGAAATAGTGAACCTGGCCATGACCTTGTCTTGACTGCTATCCTTTGACGTAGTTGACGGTGATCGGGACCGATCGCGATGAGTAGCTTGAGCAGCGGTGACAGAGTCTTGACTCCTCCCAACCCTGGTAGGTTGCTCGGTCACTATTACAGAAAGGGGAGAGGGGACTGGTAGAACCACAGCAGCAGCAGTAGCAACAGGAACAGTAAGCACTTGTCTCCGAACCTGGCTAGAAGCACCCCTGGCCCTAACCAATTTAGATACGAGGTCTGCCAGAGGCGATATAGCTGAAGGAGGAAGAGGTGGAAGAGATCTCCCAGGTACCGAAACAGGATTCACCCATTGCCCAACTAGTTCAGATGAGATACCAACCCCTACAGCAGGATTAGGGCAGGACGATGGCCGGATATGGGAGATTTGTGAGGAAGAGTGTTGGCTTTCAGTTTACGCGGTTTCCTTGAACCCGGTAGAAGCATTGTAGAAACTGCTAAGAGAAAAGAAGTTAGTATTTGCAATCCACTGCAAATCCTAAGAGAGTAGGAAAAAGAAATCGAATTACCTGGTAAAACATGGGAGATGCCGAGTGAGAATTCTACCATCCTCGGTTCGAAGGCATCCGAGGTAGGATACGTCATGTTGAGATATGATCGGGCCATAATGCTCTTCAAAATTCTCTCAGACTCAGCAGAGATGCTACATTTCTCCCACACGGTCCTGTCGCTGAACCGAGTAGGGACCTGGAACTCAGACCCCCCGATATTGACCGAGGTCCCCCAATCACCACCTACCACAATCCACTCTTCTTTCCAGGAGGAATCTTTCCTTCTAGCCTCAGGTAGCGTGAAGTTCAAGGGATTTTTGGCCAGAGCATAAAATTGGCCCCTTGGACTAGGAGAATTGGTGGCGATTTGGAAGACGTACCTCAACTCATCCACCCTGGTCCCCTGGTGAGTTTGTCTATCTCGCACTGCTCCTCCCACAGCTCGAGAAATCCTATCAGATGCCTCCGAAACCCAGGTGTCAGGTTGTCAAGGGGACAAGCTGTAGGGCGTTAAGTGCCCGGCTGAGAGTGGGTGAAGAGGTAACCTAACCCCACATTCGAAGGCCGCTGGCTGATATCACTCTCACCATACCCCTAGTACGGTATGGTGAGAGTGATATCAACCGGGATCACAAAATCCCTCCTCAAGAGCTCAGTCGTCTCGATCGTGCAGATAGAGTTGGGAATGCATCGAAATTCACGGGGAAGGGTGATCACCCCTTCAGTCGAAGTCGTCGTGTCTCTAGTCAGGTCTCCACCTCCCTAGGCATCGCTGGACTCCTAACTTGATTCCCGTTTATATCGACCAGGGTATCAGGTTTGTTAGTGAATCCCTACCCGATGGCAATAGTTCTGATTCGACCGGCGTCGTTGGGAAGCCGGAACACCTTCTCCATCATCGCCAGTCTTACTAGTCCTCTTTATAGGGATGAAGCTCCCACTGGCAGTGGCGTCATCGCTAAAGATTCACTATAAACTGTCAGAAGAAGACATGGCAGATTGAAGTTTTAGTTTCTGAGTTTTAGGGTCTAATGAAGTTGAAAATTGAAGAAGAAGAAAACTAGGGCTTGTAAGAATTTAAGGGATTTCACGAGAACAGGATAAACAACTTGAGTGATGGATTATGAAAAATGATAAGATGGATCAGGGCATTTATAAAGAAAAGAGTACAACGGTAACATGTAAGGTAATTAATGAAGCGGGATACTCAGAAAGTGGGGAAAATGGTTTCGAGAAACGCGTGCCTCCAAAATCTTTCCTTTTTTAAAACTGACCTATCCTAGCTAGACAAGTGGAGGGAACGTTAACAGCAGTGTGCAAAGGGAATATTTCATTCCAGAAAATTGTTACAGAAAATTCTCAAAGTATCGCAAATCCTAACTCCAACCCCAATCGGTGTTAAAGTTGGTGGTGGGTGGGACTTCTGTTAACAGCATTTTTTGGGCAGGGTTCCAAAGGAGAATTTTCCACCGAGTCACTACCTAGTTAGACCTTGTAGAGAATCATTCCCAGCTCCCAGGTACCCGAAGGCATCGGTACCAGCGATTTGGGAATGATCGATATCTAGCAGGGCTAGAACCGCGACTGCATTGTCTACATGTCTACCTAGATGAAGCACTAGAACTATGACCCAGAAAGAACAGGTACCATGATGTATCATTACTCCTAATACCAAGTGAAGCCAATATTGCGATACCACGTACCCAGTACCTCACATATATCTGGTACCTCCTACCTGTCACCTATGTACTGCGACATATACCCGGTACCTAAGTACCTCGACGTCAGCCCAAAACCAAACCAAGATAGGTATCCTACCAGCCAAGCGAGAAGAATGTCGCCATAAAGATACCAGCATGCTAGAACAAGCGCCACGACAGCCAGCGAAGACCGGTACATCAATATACCGCGCCATCAAGAGACAGAATAGAGCTAGAGCCATGATAGCGAGAGCTGACCAATACACCAGTTTATCGCGCCATCAGGATACATAGTTAGATTGTTCCTCCAAGCAACGTAGGAGGGAAGAGTTGACCTTTTCGCCATTAAAAACGCCATAAATGAGACCAAATGGTCAACTGAATCAGAGTTTAAATGCTACAGTAATTGGAGGGATCAAATTCGGCGCATTTAGCCTCACTCAACGTCTAAAAAAGGACTCCAAATAAACATATATAAAATGACCAAATTTTTAGGAATAAAGGGGTCCATCAATACTGCCATGAAGGACGAAAAGAGGGGAGGAAAAGCTTTTTTAGTTTTTGAAAACAGTGAGAGGTCTGAGACCACCACTGAAAGACTTCGAGCCACTTATCGACACAAACGGGATCGCCATCGTCATTCTATGTAATGAGAGATAGGAGAGTGATAGTTTTTGTTGTAATCAAAACCTTACTCGATCTTTGTTATAGAACAAACCCGCGATTAATAAAATAACATAATCCTTAATTTATCCTCGTACATCTTTTTTTTTTTGCATTGTTACTCACTACGAATTTATCCCTCTTTCTCAAGCAAGAAATCCCAGTACCGAAGGTACCTACCCCGCCGCCACTTATTGGTAGTTTCTAAGGGTGTTAATTGGAATTCTACTCCCTGAGTGAATTTTCAGTTAACACTGTTATTTCTCAATGCTTATTATGTATGTGTGAGAAATTGCTAGAGAGAGAGAGAGAAACTTGTACATAAACTTAAAGAGAGAGACATAGAGATTGTAATCAAACTCTTATTGTTGATTTGAGTGCAGGTGCGCTCCAGTGGACGTAGGCTTTTACTGAACCACATAAAATCTCATATGTTCCCTTTTTTCTCACTGCTTACTTTTATTATCTGCATGGTTTAGATTTGTGTGTGGTGCGATTTTTTCACAACAATTGGTATCAGAGCCCAGGTTTGGAGGATCTAAAGTTTTATGCAAATCTAGGGTTTCTTGAACGTATAATATTTTTTCGTTATCTTGTAAAGTAGGACCAGAGAAGGATTCTTACAGGATTAAGAAATTCGATGGTAGGAATTTCAGTTTATGGAGGATGCAAATTGAGGATTATCTGTACTAGAAGGACATGCATTGGCTGATAGTAGAGAAGCCAAAGAGTGTATCAAACGCAGACTGGATAGTCAAGCTGATGCCTAAGGGCATGACCGACAAGAAGTGGTTACTCCTGAACTACAGAGCATTGGGAGCAATTCGTCTCAGTTTAACGAAATCAGTTGTCTTCAACGTCAAAGATTAGGAGATAGCATCAGATCTTATGAAGACCTTATCCAACCAATACGAGTAGCCTTTTGCAACAAGAAAGCTCCATCCAATCAAGAAGCTGGTAAATCTGAAGATGTTAAAGAATCAGAGTTTCAATGATCACCTAAACCAGTTCAATGAAATCAAAGATAGGTTAAGCTCATTGTCCATGGTATTTGGTGAGGTGTTCTTAGGCAGCGTATTACTTACCCAAATGCCAGAGAGTTGGTCGATGACATGTTAAACTGATCTCCAATTCTTTGGAAAAAAAAGATAAACTTCCAGCAGGTTGTGAACATGATTATGACTGAAGAAACAAGGATGCTTGAAAAGTATCAGGGGCATCTTCTTCAGCACCGAATATGGAAGTTAGAGAAAGCATGAGCAGAGATCGAAACAGGAATCAACGGGGTAGATCAAAGTCAAAGAGTAAATCAAAGTTTAAGGGCCATCAAGGCAACAATTTGGGTAATCAATAGCGAAGCAAGAAAGATATCGAGTGCTGGAATTGTCACAAGATGGGTCACCACTCAAGTGAGTGTAGGTCTGGTAAGAAGGACAATGGCAAGAGCTGTGCGAACTGTATTTCAGAGGAGTCAAACAATTGACTTATCTACTCATTGGAAAGTAAGACATAATCTTTGGTATTGGATAAAGGGGCGTCATTCTGTGCCACCTCATATAGGGAGTTGTTCGAGAACTACATCTTTGAAAATTTAGGTAAGGTATATCTTGGTGACGATCAAACATGCGACATTACTCGGAAGAAAGATGTGAAGATTTAGCTGAATTGGGTCAGTTTGGAAGCTCGATAATGTGAAGCACGTGCCAGTCTTGAGGAAGAATTTGATCTCCATAGGGAATTTGGCATCAAAAGGTTATGTGTCGACTTTCACAAGTGATAAGTGAAAGATCTCAAAAGAACCTTTGACAGTTGCCTAATGGACTAACAATGAGTCAATTAACACGACTATCGATGATCATGGATTGGCTGCAGTGGCGGAGGGTAGAGAGGATCCTAATCTATTACACCAGAGGTTTGGGCTCATGAGTAGTTAAGGGCAGAAGTGTTTGCATTCGAGAAGTAAACTGCCAGGGTTGAAGTCCGTTGAGGTTGATTTCTGTGAGAGTTGAATTCTCGTGAAGCAGAAGCAAGTGAGCTTTAAGAGTACCAGTAAATGAGAAGTTAGAACTAGTGCACACCAACGTATAGGTTCCAAGTTCAATCTCATCGACCGGAGGTAAACAATACTTCGTCACGTTCATCGACGACCACCCAAGGAAGGTATGGGTTTACTTCTTACGATACAAGTTTGATTTGTTTGAGGTTTTCAAGAAGTGGAAATCTACGGTTGAGCATGAGGCAGGTTTGAAGATCAAAAAGTTACGTTCAGACAATGGTGAAGAGTATGAAGACAATGTGTTCTAGAAATTTTTTTTACCAGGGCAGGATAAAGCTCATATGGACATGGCCAGGGATATCGCAGTGTAATGGTATCACAGAACCGATGAAAAAGACATTGATTGAGAAAACAAGAAGCATGTGACTACGGTTAGGGTTACTGAAGCAGTTCTAGGCAGAAGCAGTCAATACAGTAGCACTTGATCAACATAAGACTATCAAAGCCTTTGGACCTGGCTATAATAGAGGAGATCTGTACATGGAAAGAGGTAGAACTTTCTCATTTGAAAGTGCTTAGGTGTGTATCTTATGTACTTGTAGGTGATCATACAAGGAGCAAGTTAGACACTAAATCATCGAAATGCACCTTGGTGGGTTCTGGTGACGACTAAAACCGTAAGATGATAGGGAGCATAAATATTATCTTCAACGAGAAGGTCATGTACAAGGATAGGAATACAAAGACGTCTGAGTAGGAGAGGTAGACTACTTTGGGTCAGATGATGTATCGGTGGTAGGATCGTGGAACATGGTAATTAAAGAATTAAATAACAAGGTGTACAACCCCAGGTTGAAGAACCTATACAACATGATGAATTTCCAGTACAATAGAGTCTGATCGGTTAGAGAGTAATGAATCCGAAAGATGGAAATCCTTTGAAAAGATTCCCACATGCCCAGAGCACATTGCAAAGATCTACTAGTCCACATGTACCGAATAGGAGGTATTTGCAATACATGTTGCTGATAGACGCGAAATAACCAGAATACTATAATGAGGCATGTTAGGGTGAAGACGAGAGCAAATAGGAGCTTGCAATGAATGGTGAGATGAAGTCACCTGTATCCAATCAGACTTGAGAGTAAGCCAAGTTGGCTGAAGGAAAGACATCCTTATAGAATAATTGGGTGTTTCAAATCAAGGAGGAGGATGATAGTTCCAAAAGATATAATGCGAGATTGGTGATAGCTTTCAACAAAATGAAGGTATTTACTACACTAACATTTTTTCTCCTGTTGTTAAACTAACTACGGTCCAGTTAGTGTTGAGCATTGTCATAGCAAATGGGTTATATGTTGAGCAGTTAGATGTGAAGACTGCCTTTTTTCATGGTGATTTGGAGGATGCGATATACATCTAGCAACCATAGGGGTTTGCTAAACAGGGAAATAAGGAGTTAGTTTGTAAGTTGACGAATAGCTTCCATGGTTTGAAACAAGCTCCCCTACAACGGTACAAAAAATTCGATGGGTTCATGCACTAAAGTGGGTACATCAAATGCAATGCTGACCATAACTATTACTTCAAGAAGGTTAAATCAAGTTTCTGTATTTTGTTTCTGTATGTTAATGATATGTTAGTAGCCGGTGTAGATTTGGAAGAGATTAACAACTTGAAAAAACAACTCTCGAGTGAGTTTGAGATGAAGGATTTGGGTGCAGCAAAGCAGATACTAGAAATGAGGATTAGCTGAGACGAACATATGGGTACTTTGTAGTTATCTCAAGCAAAGTATGTTCGTAAAGTGCAAAGCCAATGAGAACACCATTAGCTAGTCACTTCAGATTGTCTAAGGAGTAGAGTTTAGAGACGGATGATGAGGACTTCATGGCTAGAGTACCATATGCCTCGGCCATTGGAAGTCTGATGTGCGACATAGTTTGTACAAGACCAGATATTGCCCATGCAGTGGGAGTTATGAGTAGATACATGTCTAATCCATGCAAGCAACACTGAGAAGCAGTGAATTGGATCCTAAGGTGCCTGCGGGGTATGATGGAGAGATGTCTAACCTTTGGAAGAGAAGAACATAAGCTAGAAGGTTATGTGGATTTCGATTTTACTGGGGAGGTGGATCACAAAAGGAACACTACTTGATATGTGTTCACGATGGGGAATGCCGCTATAAGTTGGGTATCTCAGTTGTGGAACATAGTGATAATATCTACAACTCAAGCAGAATATGTGGATGCAATAGAAGGTAGCAAGGAGCAGATAACGTTACAGGGTTTGTTGGCAGAGTTGGGATTTGAGCAAGTGATGAATGTGTTGCAAAATGATAGTTAAAGTGTGATACACTTGGCCAAAAATTTGGCGTCCCATTCTAAGACCAAGCACATAGACCCGCGCTACCATTTCATTCGGTCGTTAATCAAGGATGAGGTCTTGAAGCTTGTAAAGATTGCAGGAAAAAGAATCCATCTGACATGTTAACCAAGCCAGTCACAACCAAGAAACTAGAGTTGTACGCATCTTCAGTGGGTCTTCAAGATTGAAGACAGAAGAGATGAGTGCACTATAAATATCCATCAGTCATCGAGGGAAGATAAAGAAATCTATTCGAGTTTCAGTTTACAAGTGGGATATTGTTGGGTTTGTAAAGCTTGAAATCGGTAAAAGTAGAAGGGGAACAATTTTGCAACCAAAAGTGCAAGACAAAGTCGAATCAGGAAGTCGCAACTAGTTCTAGAGATTTCTGCGAGAAAGAAAGTGCGACAGGAAGTCACATTAGGAAGTCGCAACCAGTACTAGTGGAAGTGCGACATAAAGTGGCCACGAGGATGTCGAATCGCAATGACAATAAATTCTGCGACTTGTAGATGTGAGATAAAGTCGCACATCTCAAGTCGCAATGCAGGCCAAAGTATTTTTCTTGTGCGGAAAGAAATCCTCGCCTTGTGAGATTTGGCCAACCCTAGTGCTCTTATATAAATACTATAGTTTCCCTATGCTTATGTGCGTGAGAGAAATTGCTATAGAGAGAGAGAGAGAAAAAAAAACTTGCAGAGAAACTGAAAGAGAGAGATAGAGAGATTGTAATCAAACTTTGGTAGTCGATCTGAGTACTGGTGTGCTCCGTAGACATAGACTTTTACTGAACCACGTAAAATCTCTTGTGCTCATCGACTTTACTTTTCCTTTTTCTTTTTCTTTCTCTAAAGAAAAAAACAAAGATTCTCTAAAAAAAATTATAGAAGAATAGCAATTTTGTCTATCTTGTAAGTGATTGAGATTATTTTACATATAAATGCTGAATTATTGGATGACACTTTTCCTGTGTATAAGGGTCCATTTTATTTGGGCCTAATAATGATCCAAGAGTCGGGTTGAGCCCTACATTGACATTAAATTGTTTTTCCAAAAGTAATTCTAAAAATATTTGTTTAGATGATGTGTTAAACTAATTTGTAACTACAACATCTCGATACATTATCTTATAATTATTTGGGCAAAATATTTTAACAAAGTTTTGGTGGTGTAACATTATTGTTTTCGAAAAAAAAATTAGAATTGTGTTAAAAATTTGATGCCGTAAAGAATCAAAACAAATGTAACATGCTTTTTGTATGTGTAAAACATCAACAATGTACAAAATTGAAGTCCAACCAAAACGATGTTTTCATATATATATTTGTTGTGATTATATAAGGTGAAATGGAGGAGAGTCTTCTTGGGTCAGAAGCAAATGAGAATGGTGATTTAAAATGGAGGGTTTGGAGAGAGTCAAAAAAGCTATGGAGGATTGCATTGCCAGCAATGTTAGCAAGAATGAGTCAATATGGAATGTTTGTGATCTCTCAGGGATTTATTGGTCACATTGGAGAGGTGGACCTTGCTGCTTATGCACTCATACAAATCATTGCTATTCGATTTGCAAATGGTATTTTGGTACGCTTTTATTGTTTTATATTAACAATTCCTTTAATTTTAAGCATATGCAGTTAAATAATGAATAAATGAAAAATAAGTTACTTGCAGCTTATGATCAGTTTAGTATTATTATTAGTTTAAAAATAATTAATGGTAGTTGCGATGACACGTGAATAATCAATTGTCAAGTGAATCAAGTAAACATATGTGTTTATTTTTTTTTTTCAATATACCACCTGTTGTACGGCGAAATTAATGTTCAATTAATTGCATTGAAGTTGGGCATGTCAAGTGCGACTGAGACTCTATGCGGGCAAGCATTTGGGGCAAAGCAATACCGTATGCTTGGTATCTACTTGCAGAGATCATGGATCATAAATATTGGCACTGGAATTATATTGCTCCCAGTATTCGTCTTCGCTGGACCGATTTTTAAATTACTTGGTGAACAAACAGAGATAGCCAACGCTGCAGGATACATCTCCCTCTGGTTCATTCCCATTCTTTTCTTCTTTGTGTTTTGCTTGACCATCCAAAAGTACTTACAAGCTCAGCTCAAGAACATAATTGTTGGATGGCTCTCTGCTGCTGCATTTCTTCTTCATGTCTTGTTGTCATGGATTTTTGTCAGCAAACTTGACCTGGGGATTCCTGGTGCAATGGGCTCAATGATCATATCAAGTTGGTTTATTGTATTTGGAGAGTTTGTTTATTTGTTTGGGGGTTGGTGTCCCAATACTTGGACTGGCTTCTCTACATCTGCTTTTGTTGATTTACTTCCTGTCTTGAAGCTCTCAATATCCTCTGGTGTCATGATATGGTAAGTTTATTTTCCCATATAACAAAATATTTATTCTCTAGTCAAGTCGGTCTTGAAAAAAGTTTTAGGACCAATGTTACATATGGTTTATGCAATATTAACTCTCTTCCTGTTTTCTTTTTAATTTTTTTGGTGATTTTTATCCTCTCAATAGCTTAGAGTTATGGTACACTGCAATTCTAGTCCTACTGGCAGGATATATGAAAAATGCAACAGTTCAGATTTCAGCCTTCTCCATTTGGTAAGCTTATTATATATATCAATACTAAAAACTAAAAAAATCTGTTTAATTTTAAGTTTTTGACCCAAACAAATATATCTACTAAATTGAATTCACGTTACAGCCTGAACATCATAGCTTGGGAATTTATGTTGTGCTTTGGATTTCTGGCCGCCTCAAGGTGATGTTTCAACCTTCCAAGTCACAATTACAAATACCGATTGAGTCTTCAGTGAGTAGGCATACACGTTGTCATGTTTAGGTGGTACATATATATAAATTTTTTTTTAAAACATGTTTAGTTGGTACACTTACTAAAATATACATTTTTTTGGGCTCATGAGCTATAATGATATCATTATAGTAGTAGAAATGATCAAAATACAATATTTTAAAAATAAAATTTATATAATAGATTTTTATCGGATGAAAGTACAGATAACAATAACATACTTGGTAGCCAATCTCATTGAAGAAACTTTCCTTAGAGGTTCATATAATTGATGGTTTTACTTTTTGTTTGTATAGTGTCCGTGTTGCAAATGAACTTGGGAGAGGAGATGCCAAGGCTGCAAAATTTTCTATAAAAGTTGCAATATGTACAGCAACTTGCATTGGAATTTTCTTTATGATAATATGTTTGGTGTTCAGCCGTCAAATTGCTTACTTGTTTGCAAGTGATGAGGAAATAGCAGAAACTGTCACAAGCCTCTCTCTTCTTCTTTCTTTAACAGTTTTACTCAACGGTTTCCAGGCAGTTCTCTCAGGCATGCAATACTAATTTCTCTTTCTCTAAACAATTAAGTCTTTTTTTATCAGTAGATATATATATATATATTTTTTAAAATTAACTTGTAAAAATGATTGATTGTATTTGTAGGGGTGGCTGTTGGTGCTGGTAGGCAGGGTGTGGTTGCATATATTAACATTGCCTGCTATTATTTGATTGGAGTGCCTGTTGGTGTTGTTCTTGCATATGTGGCTGATTACAAAATTAATGTAAGACTCCACCTTTTATATATGGCGTTCTTTTTTCCACTGGGTTAACCTCACCTCGTCTTTTATGTAGGAAATTTTAATTTAAAAACCCCTTAAACTTCAAAAAGCCCACCATTCGCATTGGTCAACATGATGAGGAGTTTTCTTTTCCGGTGTTGTGGGAGTAGATATCTCAACTGTACATACAATTCTTAATCTTGGCAAATCACAAAACACCCCTACTTGTTCGGTGTCATATTTTAATTTTTTTTTTTTTAAAAAAAAAAGATCATTGACAAAACCACAAACTTTACACTCATGTTATTCAGATCAAATCTCATAGGAAGTAATCAATAAAATTCAGTTTATCATAGAAGTTATACAGGCCATCTAATGTGCAAAAACTCTTTTAAGTTAACAGTGTTCGCACACTTCTTTCATTTCACAGGGTATATGGATTGGAATGCTACTTGGAGCTGTAACGCAAGTACTCGTGCTCGCCTATGTTACTTGGAAAACCAATTGGGATGAGCAGGTAAATTCATAAAAAAAGAAATTATAAAATACAAACAACAAATTAAAACATGATAGTCAGATTGAAAATATATATTCAATGATATGAACAAAAATCTGCAATTGCCTCCATGGATGACTCTTATCAATTTTAAATTGCCATTTGTTATTATCTATTTTATCAATGACAAAAAAGTATTTTCTGTTGTAGGTGATTATGGCATCGGAGAGACTCAACAAGTGGCTCTTGACAGCTTCAGAGGAACCTAAAGGCACTGGCACCCAAGAAAGGTTGAATTAATGGTTGAGTACTATTCAATTCTCATCTCAAATATCTAACTGTTTGTGTATTGATGACGACTCTTTTCATCCAAGCCTGCAGAAAAGGTTTTTTTCTCTTTAATTATTTTTTTCTTTTTATCAAACAATTCATTGTGACTGGTGAAATTAAAAATAAGACTTAGGATTGGCACATTGAATTGGGTTTGTGAAACGCGTTTTTACCTTATAATTGTTTAAGATGCTCTAAATTGAGGGTCCTTCTATAGTTAGTACGATTTATGATTGTTTCTTTATATTGTTATAGAGTCACTTCCTTGACATTACAAATTGTAATTTTGAAATTTTATTTCAAAGACCGTCCTAACAAAGGACTCAAATTAGAACATCCCGACTAGGTTGGCACCTCAAAAACCTCCCATTCCAATCCTACAACCTCTCAAGGCGACAACTTTTATTGATAAAAAAAAAGAATTTTTTTTAAAACTCTGAAGTTCGATAATTAAGTAACCGGAGGACATTTGTAAATCCAATACAAGGTGTTAACAATATGGTATGGAGAGTTTCAATGAGATTTTGGGTAAATGTTTAATTATATGAAAGTTGCAACGAAACAAATGTGAGAATAAATAGAAGCTTTGTTTATCCACTTGATCTTTCTGTAGTGGGAATTTGAGTAGATTCCTTTGAAGACTTCAAAGACCATCTATTCAGTCGCTCTGATGCTTTCTTTACCTATAACAAAAAAAAAAAATCATGTTATTGAATATATATATATATATATATATATATGAGATTCAAATTTGATTAGAAAATCATTGTACAACTGATTTCAGTGTTAATAATATAAGCACTGTAATATTTGGGTCTGATTCTGATTCTTTGATTTACCTGCTCATTCTAGTCTGTTCTTAAAGTGAGGTAGCTAAGTACAAGTGATTGCAAAGCCACACCAACAAGCATTCCAATCTATATCCCCTGCCAAATCAAATTTGAGAAATTAAATTTGTCTCCCTTAGTTATCATCCTATTCATATGTGTTGACACATAAATCTGGTTTGGGTGATCTCGATATCTCGATCGGGTCATTTGGATCAAGGCGATCTCGCCTCTCAGCCACTGTGATGAGTGATGACCTCTCTCGGATGAGTGATACGATTTATGGTATTGAAGGAAAAGGAAATATAAAGTTTGTTACCTTAACTTGAAGATGAGCCACATATCCGAGAATTGCACCAATCGGCACCCCAATTACGTAGTAGCTTGACCAAATTAACACATGCCACAATACTTTGGCGACCGGTACCAATTGCCACCCCTGCAAATTCAAAATTTACCTTCTAAAATGCTGCCAGATTTTCTCTCTCTCTCTCTCTCTCTCTCTCTCTCTCTCTCTCTCTCTCTCTCTATATATATATATATATATATTTATGTATTGTATAAACTGAAATGCATACCTAAGGGTGCGTTTGGTACGTGGTACAGGACAGGATAACGTGGGACAGTTTCCTCTTGTCCCACGTTTGACACGACAATAAAATAGGACAGCACGGGATAAGGTAAGACAAAAATAAGGAAAAACTGTCCCACCTCAGACCACGGGACTACTTGTCCCATGGCATGGGACAAATGTCAGAAAGACCAATTTACCCTTCATATATTCAAAAAATTACAATCATATCCAATGTATTATATATATACATATATATTTCAATAATATATATATATATATATATATTATAATTACATATATAATATAATATAATATTATATTATATATATTGTATAATAATATATTATTATATATATAATAATATTTAATATTTAATATATCATATATATATATATATATTTTATAATATATTAATATAATATATATATATATATATATATGATATATCAAACATTATTATTATATATATGATATATATATATCATATAAAATATATATGTAATATAAATATAAAATATATATATATATATATATTATAGTATATATATAATATATAATATATAAGATAATATATATATATCTTAAATATATAATAATAATAATATTTAATATATCATATTATTATATATCTTATATAAGATATATATTATATAATAATAATATTTAATATATCATATATATATATATATATTATATTATTATATATAGGATATAATTAATATATATAATATATATGTATATATATTATTTTAATATATAATATATATATATATTATACATTATATAATATATATTATATAATAATATATATATTATTTAATAATATATATATCCTATATATAATAATATTTAATATATCATATATATATATATATATTAATAATGTTTGATATATCATATATAAATATATATATATATATCTTATATATATATAAAATATATATGTAATATAAATATAATATATATATATCTATATATATATTATAGTATATATATAATATATAATATATAATATATTATTATTATATAATAATATATAAAATATAAAGTATTATTATCTATATAATATTATTATTACCTATACAATAATATTTAATATTATATATATATATATTTATCTTATATATATATATAATAATATAATAATATTTAATAAATCATATATATTATATTATATTATTATAAGGATATATATATAATATAATATATATATTACAATATAATATATATATATATATATTATACATTATATAATATATATATTATATTTTTTATATGTAGTAATATTTAATATTATATATATCTATATATCTTGTTATTATATATATAATATAAATAGTAATATATATATAATATAATAATATGTTACATTTTAATATTATTATATATTAATATATAATATTGTAATATATATTATTATATATAAGGAGGGCACTCTGTTCATTTGAACCTCTTGTCCAGTCCTGTCCCAGCCATACCAAATGCATAACAGTACAGTCCACAGTTCTGTCACAGGCATTCCAAACACAATACAGAACAACTGTCCAGTCCAATCCCACGTTGTTCTTTCCCGTCCCCGTACCAAACGCACCCTGAAAGTACTGGTTGAACACTATTGAGAAGAACTGAGAAAGCAAGCAGGACAGAGAGGCTTGAAACATATTGAACAACCTCATAATTTCTTGTAAACACATAACCAATTTTCTCACCAAATATTAAACACAGCCCAGAAGAAAACTCCAATACAAATTGATATACTTAATATGACTTTAACAGAAAACTTTGCATCCTTGGCATTTCCTCTCCCCAATTCATTTGAAACACGGACGCTGTAAATATCATTAAATTCCTCTTATTAATTTCAGATTAATTATAGACAGATTTGAGTGGTTTCAGAATGACATACCTAGCGGCCGTGCAAAAACCAAGGCATATCTGAAATTCCCAATTTGTAATATTAAGGCTGCAGAGTTGATTTTGAAAAAATACTTCAACATTAGCAGCTGAAACTGTAGGAAACAGATCATGATATGAGGGTGTGGATGTATTTAGACTCACCAAATGGAGAAGGCAGAAATTGCAAGGTGGCATTACTCGTATGTCCTGCTAGCAGGATCAGAACAGCATTGTACCATAACTTTAAGCTGTTTAAAACAATTAATAGGTTAGTCGTTTTTGGGTTATTTGCATAAGCTTGTCACTTTCTAATTAATCAGTAATTAATCTGTAATTAATCAGGAATACTAATGAATGAAAGAAACTTAATTCCTGATTTATGATTATAGTGTTTAAAGTAGGACTCACCAAAGCATCACTCCTGAGGATATGGAGAGCTTTAATGCAGGAAACAAATCAGCAAAAGCAGCCCAAGTGAATCCAGTCCATGTATCGGGACACCAGCCGCCAAAGATATAAACAAACTCTCCAATTACCACAAACCAACTTGATATGATCATTGCACCCATTGCACCAGGAATGCCCAAGTTCAGTTTGCTCACAAAAATCCATGACAAAAGCACATGAAGTACAAATGAGCCAGCACAAAACCACCCAATTATCATATGTGGAAATTGTAGGAAATGACCTTTCTCAACGTTTAGTTTTTAGGAAATAGCCCATTGGTGAAAATATTGCCCTTTTAGCCTTTTCCCCAACCACATTTACAACATTGACCTTTAAAGGCCCTCCCTTGGAATTTCCCACAATAGCCTCTTTAAATATTTAATTCATTATAACTTGTTGAAGTTTACTACAATACCCCTCCAATGTCATTTCCCACAAAAGTTACTGATGAACAATACATTTCAAATCAACCAAACGTTGCTTTTGTTTTGTTCTGTGTGCGCAAAACTGAAACTCAATCAACAACCCAGAAATTCAGAGACTTAGAGAGAGGAAGGAGAAGCAAGGTGGTCGTCGGAGAAGCAAGGTCGTCGTGGCCCTTCAATCGTGGTCTTCGTCTGTGTAAACAAACGACGATTAAACTCAAACCCAAGCAAGAACCCAGAAATAGAAGCCAGGTCGCCGGTCGCCGTTTAAAGCACAAGGCCGACGGTGGGCATTGATTGAAGCACCCCAAACCCTAGACGAAATGCAAAGAGAGTGAGACAATTTCAAGGTATTAATTTCTTCAAACAACTACAATTTATGGGAGATTGTTGTTGTTTTTGTTTTCGATGAGAGATTGTTTTGTTGTTTGTGTTTTTGGCATGTTTGTGTTCCGTTGTATGTGTATTGGGAGGGTGTGTGTTCTGTTTGAAGGAGGGCAAGCATTCAGCTATTGCTGTGAACTACACTGGAAAAATCTTTAGTGGGATGCAATTCAATGTTCAGAATAACGTTTGCAGACTAGAATGACTTATTTTGCATGCATGTATTATTTTTTTTAAGCCTAGTAATCATTGTAATAGACCTAGTACCAATGGATTAAGCTTGTAATTTGATGAGCCTAGGTTTGGTTTTATGGTGAATGTATATGTTTAGCCTATGAATGATTGTCATAAGCCTAGGGCCAATAGATGGATGATGCATGTAATATTTTGAGCCTAGGAGGCTATGAACGATTTTCAGAAGCCTAGTACTGATTATAAGCCTAGGACTTAATTTCAATTCTAATGCAGTGCCGATACATGTATAATTTCCACATACTATAATGCTGATACATGTATGATGCTGATTTTGAGCTTGGAATTATTTTCATTTACAATGCCGATACACACATAATGGTACACGCATAATGCCAATACATGTATTTCATTTTGAACCTAAGTTTTATTTGATATTTTTTTATTTTCCAGATGCCGAAAAATTCAAATGAAAAGTTATGGCGGTTCCCAGGGCATGAGAAATGGATTCCAGTCAGAGTAAACAGTCGAAGCAAGATGTTTATGATTAGAGACTTGATGGTGGTCCTCCAAAAATTGTTGGTGGAAAAATTCAAGCAAGGCCCTTTCGGCCAGTATTTGGATTTGAAACAACCGTTGATAGTTTACAGACACCTAATTCATAATCTTTTGAAAAGAGAGATTCTTCACCCTAATGGACAAAGACCAGATGAATGTGGTTTGGGTTGGGGAAGTCGAAAGTTCGTTTTGGTCAAGAAGAGTTTTGTCTATGCATCGGATTGAAAATGGGACAGCTGCCTGAAGGTTTTGCCAACAACAATGAAGTAGAAGAAGATTCAATGCTTAGAAGAATATTCAAAGGAAAAAGGCCTACTGCTGAGGTATTGTATGCTACGTTGAAGAGAATGTCGTCCGAAGAGAGTGAAGATGTGTACAAGATGTTGAATATCTATATGGTGAGCCAATTCTTTGGCATGGATGACGGACGGACGACAGCTATCTCGGGGTGGTTGTTTTCATTAGTTGAAAACGAAGATGAATTCAAAAAATTTCCATGGGGTTCTTACATCTTCAGTTTTACGCTATTTTTTCTTAAGGATGTACTTAACAAGCGCCTCCCCAAACTGAGAGGTGAAGAAGAGAAGGAAGATAAGAAGGGAAAGATGAAGAAGAATAAGAAGACAGTAGAATAAGAAGAAGTGTTGGAAGAAGATAAGAAGAAAAAGAATAAGAACAAGAAGTCAGTAGAAGAACAAGAAGTGAAAGGGAAAGGCAAAGGGAAAGAGAAAGGAAAGCTACAGGGTGAGGAAGAGAAGAAGGAAATCCAAGTATTATACCTACAACTTGTCCGGGTTCCCTCTAGCACTTCAGGTAAGTTTTATAAAAGTTGAGCATGTTTAGATTGTTATGTTAAAATTAAGAAAAATATTGCTAGAAAGCTAGTTGTTTTGGTGATGGATTGGTGATGTCCAGAATTTTTTAACAGCAAATTCCCTGTCCATTTTCTAAAAATATGTCTTCCATTTCACATCTTCGTTGTATAGGTATGGGCCGTGGAGAGAATAATTTCTTTAGAAAATCTCGTTGGTAAAAGAGTTGCCACAGGGTATCCACGGTTCAGTATATGGGAATTTAGTGCAAAGGTTACAAATATTGAATCCAAATTCAATACATTGGTGTGTACTTAATTACCCTTTCTTTTTACTTATATAGGGATAATTATTTGTAGAAATTCCCTAACAATTGTTTGTTCCCGTATGCAGACGGCTTTATTTGAATGAGAGGTTGAAACTTTTGAGAAGGGTACAGATTACTTCAAATCCCTCAACATTGAATATGTGTGTGGCCCACTAATTGATAAGAAGAGGGAGAAGTTGGCTCTACCTCGAAGTGAAGAGGAAGAAGATCTTGGTTCTGACCATGAAGGTGATGATAATCAGACAGGCAATGACAATGATGGGATTGACTGTTCTGTTCAGAAGGAGGAGATAGGAGGTTCTGTCGGGAGAACTAGAAGCACATTTTCTAACCAATATTCCCCCCATTCTAAGAAGCGACTATTCTCCGATAGAAATCCTAAGGTATGATTGCATCTACACCGATTAGTTTTAGTATGCTATTGTTGTAAGCATTGTATTAATTTTTGCAAAATTCAGGTGCCTTCCACTATCCCAGAACTATATGATGCTATGCTTGAAAGTGAGCAACGTATCATTGCATTCTGTAGAGAAGAATTTTCGAAGATTATAAAGGAGATGAAGGTTGGATATGAAGTTGTTGAAATTTATATTATTATTTATAGTTATATATAATAGTTTAGTCCTTCATAATTTCCACTAATTTATTGATTTTGATGTTTAGAATGGTGCTGAGCAAGCTGATGATGTTGTTGATGATAAAGGTGCTGGAAATAATGTTAAGAGTGTTGAAGAACTAAATTCAGTTGGTGAAGTTGGTGAAGTTGGTGAACTTGGTAAGGATGTCCAGCAAGATGCTGTTGCTGAAGTTGGGAAGGGTGGTGAGGAAGATGATGCTTTTGGTGATGTGGATGCTGCATTTCAGGGTGGTAAGGGTGAAGAGAAAGATGATGAAGTTAGTGATGTGAATGCTGCATTTGAGGGTTGTAAGGGTGATGAGCAAGAGGATGATGCTGGTGAAATTGGTAAGGGTTCTAAGGAAGGTGTTGGCAGTGATTGTGTGGTTGTTGCGGATACTGCATTTGATGGTGGTAAGGGTGATGATCAAGAGGATGCTGTTGTTGGTGAAATTGGAACGGGTTGTGATCAAGGTGTTGGCAGTGACGGTGTGGTTGTTGGGATGCTACAGTTGGGGGTGATATGCTTGAGGTACATTATATAATACTGTTTTTGTTTAGGAATTATTCAATGATTTCTGCTAGACTAAATATCTAATTTTTGTAGGAGTTGGTGAAAAAATCTATCCTTGACCTTGATGAATATCCATCCCCCTCTGTATGCTTTATTGCCCAGAACAATCCTAGTAGTGTGGTAGCGATTGATGGGGTCGACCCTGATGTTGAATACAGAGACATCGATAAGCAGAGGGGCTGAAAGCGGTCCAGGTGGCTCGAAAGCCCATGGACAGATCCCATGCCTAAGAAGAAAAGGAAACAAAAAACAAACGAGGAAAAAATAAACTTAGTTGAGTTCACGTCTTTCCTGAAGAACGAAGACCAACTTAGGTAATATTCCATTTCGATTATCTGTTATTTAGGCAGAGTTATAATGTATTCATTTTTACGGTTTTTAATGTAATGTAACACTGGACTTGAATAGTTTTTACACCGGTCAAATCCTTCCCATGAGGCGTCAAGATTTTGTAGACCTGGTCAACATCGAAAAGTGGATATCAGATTTGGTAACATAATTAACTATCTATTTCATTTCTCCCTGTTTGTTGTTTTAAGGCTTTATGTTACTTATTCCTTAATGTACATCACTACATTTATACAGCATATTCACAGTTACTTTGATATCCTATGGAGGAGACGATCGAGCAGTGAGCTTAACTACGTGCAAAATATTGGATTGGTTAACACATCTTTCTTCGTAAGTATCTCCCTAGTTATATGATGTGGTATATGAAAATCCGTTTATTATATGCATGTTTCTGAAAATGAAATGTGTTTTAATGCAAGTATGCTTTTGAGCCGATAAATGGATACCATGAGCCTAGGAATGGATACCAGGAGCCTAAGAATGGATACCATGAGCCTAGGAATGGAAACCATGAGCCTAGGAATGGATGCCATGAGCCTAGGAGAGATATCAGCTGGGAATTTTTGTATGTATGCTTTTGATTAATATAAGCCTGGTAATGGAAATTAATGGTTGTATATGTAGACTAACCTGAACATTAAGTGGGCAATTGAAATGGATACATTGGAAGCCATGAGGAAGATAGAAAAATTTGAGCAGGCTGAGAAGGAAATACGTCAGCAAACAGAAACTGGTTCTCCTCCTTCTCCACAACAGAAAAAAGATCGTAAAAAAAAGAGCAAAAAAATCAGCGATTCTCCTCTTCATGGTGTAAATGTCTGGGAAGACTACCCAGAATTCATTCCTTTGAATTACTAGCCAAGTCCAGACATCCTCAGACATGTTACCAGCCATGACCTTCTGTACCCTCAACCTTGGTGGGAAATGGATTCGGTAAGTTTTTGGAAATGACGTTTACATGTCATTATCTATTTTGTTAATATATTGGTTATCTAATTGCTTACAATATTTTGTATATGCAGGTGCTCATCTCGTGCCACCTACCCGGCCATTGGGTTTTATGTCATGTACTTTTCAAGGAAGGAAAAGTGTTGTTATTTGACTCTTTGAATGAATGGGACGGAACCAGCCATCGGCTAAAGGACGTTTGTGCCCTACTTTACCTATTGCCATCTTTACTAAAGCATGCTGGTTACTATGAAGAAATGAAGATGGATCCTCATGCCAGCCCTTTCACAGTTCAAAGCATGAGATCTGAATTGATTCCTCAACAAGATGATGGGTATGTGAGACATATTTATTTACTTTATTTACTTTCTTATAGAAACTTATGTTTGACTTATCGGCACCATTTTACAGATACAGTTGTGGTGTTTTCTTGATGAAGTATGCTGAGTTGATTCTTGCTAGAGTAAAAACTCCATGGAATTCAGTTTTTGGACAAAAGGATATCAAAGGCATTCGTAAGGCAATTGCAATTGACATTTACACCAATGGTCAACCTTGCAATTCCCTGTAGAAAATTCTGATTTAGGTTTGTGTTTTCTTCTTGGGCATGTGTACAGCTTCTTAATCAATATTTACGTTGAGAATATTTGGTATAGTACTCTTAGGCTTGGAATGTTTATGAGGTATTTTGTCATGTTCAGCATGGGAATTTTTTGTGACAGATTTAAATATATCTGCAAATCTGCAAATCATGTTAAATATTGTCCTTTCCTACAATGCACGTAGGCCTGAGAATCACTTCACTGAGGCCTGGGAATCAATTCAGATAGGCCTGAGAATCACTTCACTTAGGCCTAGGAATCACTTCACTTAGGCCTGGGAATCAATTCAGTTAGGCTTGGGAATCACTTCACGTAGGCCTGGGAATCACTTCACTTAGGTATGGGAAATATACTTTAGCTGAACTTATACCAGGTTAGTGTACCCACTGTACAGTGCATAACGAAAATGGATATTCATAAATTACAATGGTTCATTTAAAATCCAAAGGTTACACTTGTTGAATTCAAATCCAAAGGCTATAATGGTTCATTTGAAATCTAAAGGCTATAATGGTTCATTTGAAATCTAAAGGTTACAATGGTTCACCGATATGGGTCATCTTGTTCCACTATAAATACCCCATTTCTGTTACATATTTTCCTCACTAAATTTATACAATTGAAAATGGAAGCAAACGGTAGTAGTAACAGGTTAAATGCTATTTTCGAATGTTGGCATGAACGGATTGCAAAGGCTGAGGAGACCGTTATCAATGAGCGTGAAAATGCAAAACGCTTGAGTGTTGATTATTCTGTTTTGATGGGGAAATATCAGAATCTGGAAGCTGAAATTATCAATTTATATGTTCAGATCGAATCAAGGGACAACGAACTCAATGGACTCTACCAACTTGTTGAACAAATGCAGAAGAAGTTAATGGACTTCAATATTCCACCATCAACCTGAAGAAAAACACACCCAATCTGCCTTCCACAGAATTATATGTTATGTTATGTTATACCTTTTATACACATGCTGTACCGTCTAACTTCTTAATAAAAGTGAAGTAATTGGTTTGGTTTTCACATGTTGCTGCTATTTATAAATATATATTTCTTCAGTACAACTACAAGTGTTTACCAACAGAACAGAACAGAACGAGTTTCTTATGCGTTCTTGTTTCATATTCAACAACACTACAACTTAATCATAAACAACAAATCTTTCAAACAATCTTGCCTACTATGACTCCAAAAATAAAAACAAATAGAAATGAAAACAACATCACACCAGTGCTTTGACTCTTCTCAGATACTTTCTCTTCAACATTCATAGAAGATTCCTTCTCTTCAACATTCACCGAAGATTCAAGCCAGGAATGGCTTGAATGTCCGGAACAGCTACATATAACTTTATATGCTTCATCAGTTGAGTTAAACTTTTGGTAAGATGCTCCTGGAAAACCATCTACATGTTCATGACACTCCGGCCAAGAATTAAACACACCGGTTCTTCTTCCTTTGAAAACAACATAAACATATTTACTTCCCATTTCATACAAAACACTTGACAGATATCTGTAAATCGAAAAAAATTCATTTTAGTAATGAATGTTATAGTATACGAGGCTTATATTGCAAACTAACCAAACAAATTTGGTCAATCATTGAAACAAAGAAAAAATTTGAAGATTAAATGGGAGTAGGAGATGTCAGATGTTAGAAGGAGTATACAAATTCTTAAAGTACTCAGATGCTAAATGACTTGTTGTCGGCTAAATAACTACAAGCGTAGCCAGATCTGAGAACCTTTAAATAAAGCAAAACAGTGGGAAGTGGGAAATGGGAAGGAGATTGTTTACCTGCAGGTGTGGACGATAAGAAAATTTGGGGTATACAAAGTGAAAAAGATTCACAATTTTATTGGTTCTCTGTTTGTGAACACGTGAAGAAGAAAATTGAAATGAAAGTGAAACGTTTGAGCGTTTGACTAAGGAAGGAGATGAAGATTTCGTGGGATCAGGCTAAAATGAAAAGTAGAAGATTTCACTTCAGTGTGATCCATCTGTAATCCATCACAATTGCTAACGTGGCGAGCGAATATAACAAAAGCCCTTGAGCCCGGTTAACAATATACAGGCCTAGGTACGACTCGTTCAGGCCTAGGTACAGTTCTCAGGCTTAGATCATCTTTTTTTTTAATGCAATTATGGGGGCCCCACAAAAATATAACTAATCAGAACCGTCCACCAATAAAGGGTTACCACTGGAAATATGTACGTAAAGTTTTGGGATCATCAAACGGTCCGAAATGTATGTCACTACCAATTGCACTAGGGTTAGCAACCATACCCTTAAATCACTAAACCACTTCATACCTAACGGTTGTTTCATAAACTTGTAACTTGCTGGGGTTAATGTGACTCGGTCTCCCGTATTATCTAAACGGTCTCGAATTATACTCCGATGAGTGCACAACGCGTTTAGGAAACATCCCGTGCAGTCCAAAAAAATATATTATAAAAACATATGTTTAATTCGAGATTTAATCAACCTTGGGCCTAACAGGTATTCCTAGGCTTAATGTGCTGTTTCCCAGGCCTACAACTTCCCAGGCTTACTTAATCTTCCTGTAATCCATCACAATTGCTGACGTGGTGAGCGAATATAGCAAAAGCCCTTGAGCCCGGTAAACAATAAACAGGCCTAGGTACGGATCGTTCAGGCCTAGGTACGGTTCTCAAGCTTAGATCATCTTCTTTTTTAATGCAATTATGGGGGACCCATGAAAACATAACTGATCGGAACCGTCCACCAATAAAGGGGTACCACTGGCAATCTGTACGTAAATTTTTGGGATCATCGAACGGTCCGACATGTATGTCACTACCAATTGCACTAGGGTTAGCAACCATACCCTTAAATCACTAAACCACTTGATACCTAACGGTTGTTTCATAAACTTGTAACTTGCTGGGGTTAATGTGACTCAGTCTCCCGTATTATCTATACGATCCCGAATTATACTCCGATGGGTGCACAACCCGTTTAGGAAACATCCTGTGCAGTCCAAAAAAAAATTATAAAAACATATGTTTAATTCGAGATTTAATCAAACTTGGGCCTAACAGGTATTCCTAGGCTTAATGTGCCGTTTCCCAGGCCTACAACTTCCCAGGCTTACATCATCTTCCTATAATCCATCATAATTGCTGACGTGGTGAGCGAATATAGCAAAAGCCCTTGAGCCAGGTAAACAATATTCAGGCCTAGGTACGGTTCGTTCAGGCCTAGGTACGGTTCTCAGGCTTAGATCATCCTCTTTTTTAATGCAATTATGGGAGACCCAAAAAAATGTTACTGATCGGAACCGTTTACCAATAAAGGGGTACCACTAGCAATCTGTACGTAAAGTTTTGGGATCATCGAACGGTCCGACATGTATGTCACATCCAATTGCACTAGGGTTAGCAACCATACCCTTAAATCACTAAACCACTTCATACCTTACGGTTGTTTCATAAACTTGTAACTTGCTTGGGTTAATATGACTCGGTCTCCCGTATTATCTACACGGTCCTGAATTATACTCCAATGGGTGCACAACGCGCTTAGGAAACATCCCGTGCAGTCCAAAAAAAAATTATAAAAACATATGTTTAATTCGAGATTTAATCAAACTTGGGCCTAACAGGTATTCCTAGGCTTAATGTGCCGTTTCCCAGGCCTACAACTTCCCAGGCTTACTTCATCTTCCTATAATCCATCACAATTGCTGACGTGGTGAGCGAATATAGCAAAAGCCCTTGAGCCCGGTAAACAATATTCAGGCCTAGGTACGGTTCGTTCAGGCCTAGGTACGGTTCTCAGGCTTAGATCATCTTCTT
The DNA here is from genome assembly GCA_033220585.1 of Dipteronia sinensis. Taxonomy (NCBI): domain Eukaryota; kingdom Viridiplantae; phylum Streptophyta; class Magnoliopsida; order Sapindales; family Sapindaceae; genus Dipteronia; species Dipteronia sinensis. Next base: position 22,086,608 of record CM065642.1, read on the forward strand.
TTTTAATGCAATTATGGGGTACCCAAAAAAATGTAACTGATCGGAACCGTCCACCAATAAAGGGGTACCACTAGCAATCTGTACGTAAAGTTTTGGGATCATCGAACGGTCCGACATGTATGTCAGTACCAATTGCACTAGGGTTAGCAACCATATCCTTAAATCACTAAACCACTTCATACCTAACGGTTGTTTCATAAACTTGTAATTTGCTGGGGTTAATGTGACTCGGTCTCCCGTATTATCTACACGGTCCCGAATTATACTCAGATGGGTGCACAACCCGTTTAGGAAACATCCCGTGCAGTCCAAAAAAAAAATTATAAAAACATATGTTTAATTCGAGATTTAATCAAACTTGGGCCTAACAGGTATTCCTAGGCTTAATGTGCCGTTTCCCAGGCTTACAACTTTCCAGGCTTACATCATCTTCCTATAATCCATCACAATTGCTGACGTGGTGAGCGAATATAGCAAAAGCCCTTGAGCCAGGTAAACAATATTCAGGCCTAGGTACGGTTCGTTCAGGCCTAGGTACGGTTCTCAGGCTTAGATCATCTTCTTTTTTAATGCAATTATGGGGGACCCAAAAAAATGTAACTGATCGGAACCGTCTACCAATAAAGGGGTACCACTGGCAATCTGTACGTAAAGTTTTGGGATCATCGGACGGTCCGACATGTATGTCACATACCAATTGCACTAGGGTTAGCAACCATACCCTTAAATCACTAAACCACTTCATACCTTACGGTTGTTTCATAAACTTGTAACTTGCTGGGGTTAATGTGACTCGGCCTCCCATATTATCTACACAGTCCTGAATTATACTCCAATGGGTGCACAACGCGTTTAGGAAACATCCCGTGCAGTCCAAAAAAAAATTATAAAAACATATGTTTAATTCGAGATTTAATCAAACTTGGGCCTAACATGTATTCCTAGGCTTAATGTGCCGTTTCCCTGGCCTACAACTTCCCAGGCTTACATCATCTTCCTATAATCCATCACAATTGCTGACGTGGTGAGCGAATATAGCAAAAGCCCTTGAGCCCGGTAAACAATATTCAGGCCTAGGTACGGTTCGTTCAGGCCTAGGTACGGTTCTCAGGCTTAGATCATCTTCTTTTTTTAATGCAATTATGGGGGACCCAAAAAAATGTAACTGATCGGAATCGTCCACCAATAAAGGGGTACCACTAGCAATCTGTACGTAAAGTTTTGGGATCATCGAACGGTCCGACATGTATGTCACTACCAATTGCACTAGGGTTAGCAACCATATCCTTAAATCACTAAACCACTTCATATCTAACGGTTGTTTCATAAACTTGTAACTTGCTGGGGTTAATATGACTCGGTCTCCCGTATTATCTACACGGTCCCGAATTATACTCTGATGGGTGCACAACCCATTTAGGAAACATCCCGTGCAGTCCAAAAAAAAAATTACAAAAACATATGTTTAATTCGAGATTTAATCAACCTTGGGCCTAACAGGTATTCCTAGGCTTAATGTGCCGTTTCCCAGGCCTACAACTTCCCAGGCTTACTTCATCTTCCTGTAATCCATCACAATTGCTGACGTGGTGAGCGAATATAGCAAAAGCCCTTGAGCCCGGTAAACAATATACAGGCCTAGGTACGGTTCGTTCAGGCCTAGGTACGGTTCTCAGGCTTAGATCATCTTCTTTTTTATTGCAATTATGGGGGCCCCACAAAAATATAACTGATCGGAACCGTCCACCGATAAAGGGGGTACCACTGGCAATCTGTACGTAAAGTTTTGGGATCATCGAACGGTCCGAAATGTATGTCACTACCAATTACACTAGGGTTAGCAACCATACCCTTAAATCACTAAACCACTTCATACCTAACGGTTGTTTCATAAACTTGTAACTTGCTGGGGTTAATGTGACTCGGTCTCCCGTATTATCTACACGGTCTCGAATTATACTCCGATGGGTGCACAACGCGTTTAGGAAACATCCCGTGCAGTCCAAAAAAATATATTATAAAAACATATGTTTAATTCGAGATTTAATCAACCTTGGGCCTAACAGGTATTCCTAGGCTTAATGTGCTGTTTCCCAGACCTACAACTTCCCAGGCTTACTTAATCTTCCTGTAATCCATTACAATTGCTGACGTGGCGAACGAATATAGCAAAATCCCTTGAGCCAGGTAAATAGTATACAGGCCTAGGTATGGTTCGTTCAGGCCTAGGTACGATTCTCAGGCTTAGATCATCTTCTTTTCAAATGCAATTATGGGTAACCCACAAAAATATAACTGATATGAACGGTCCACCGATAAAGGGGTACCACTGGCAATCTGTACGTAAAATTTTTGGGGTCATCGAACGGTCCGACATGTATGTCACTACCAATTGCACTAGGGTTAGCAACCATACCCTTAAATCACTAAACCACTTCATACCTAACTGTTGTTTCATAAACTTGTAACTTGCTGGGGTTAATGTGACTCGGTCTCCCGTATTATCTACACGGTCTTGAATTATACTCCAATGGGTGCACAACGCGTTTAGGAAATATCCCGTGCAGTCCAAAAAAAAATTATAAAAACATATGTTTAATTCGAGATTTAATCAAACTTAGGCCTAACAGGTATTCCTAGGCTTAATGTGCCGTTTCCCAGGCCTACAACTTCCCAGGCTTACATCATCTTCCTATAATCCATCACAATTGCTGACGTGGTGAGCGAATATAGCAAAAGCCCTTGAGCCAGGTAAACAATATTCAGGCCTAGGTACGGTTCGTTCAGGCCTAGGTATGGTTCTCAGGCTTAGATCATCTTCATTTTTAATGCAATTATGGGGGACCCAAAAAAATGTAACTGATCGGAACCGTCCACCAATAAAGGGGTACCACTGGTAATCTGTACGTAAAGTTTTGGGATCATCGAACGGTCCGACATGTATGTCACATCCAATTGCACTAGGGTTAGCAACCATACCCTTAAATCACTAAACCACTTCATACCTTACGGTTGTTTCATAAACTTGTAACTTGCTGGGGTTAATGTGACTCGGCCTCCCATATTATCTACACAGTCCTGAATTATACTCCAATGGGTGCACAACGCGTTTAGGAAACATCCCGTGCAGTCCAAAAAAAAATTATAAAAACATATGTTTAATTCGAGATTTAATCAAACTTGGGCCTAACATGTATTCCTAGGCTTAATGTGCCGTTTCCCAGGCCTACAACTTCCCAGGCTTACTTCATCTTCCTGTAATCCATCACAATTGCTGACGTGGCGAGCGAATATAGCAAAAGCCCTTGAGCCCGGTAAACAATATTCATGCCTAGGTACGGTTCGTTCAGGCCTAGGTACGGTTCTCAGGCTTAGATCATCTTTTTTTTAATGCAATTATAAGTGCTCCACAAAAATATATATGATCTGAACTGTCTACCGATAAAGGGGTCCCACTGGTAATCTGTACGTTGAAGTTTTGGGATCGTCGAACGGTCCGACATGTATGTCACTACCAATTGCACTAGGGTTAGCAACCATACCCTTAAATCACTAAACCACTTCATACCTAACGGTTGTTTCATAAACTTGTAACTTGCTGGGGTTAATGTGACTCAGTCTGCCGTATTATCTACACGGTCCCGAATTATACTCCGATGGGTGCACAACGCGTTTAGGAAACATCCCGTGCCGTCCAAAAAAAAATTATAAAAACATATGTTTAATTCGAGATTTAATCAACCTTGGGCCTAACAGGTATTCCTAGGCTTAATGTGCCGTTTACCAGACCTACAACTTCCCAGGCTTACTTCATCTTCCTGTAATCCATCACAATTGCTGACGTGGTGAGCGAATATAGCAAAAGCCCTTGAGCCCGGTAAACAATATTCAAGCCTAGGTACGGTTCGTTCATGCCTAGGTACGGTTCTCAGGCTTAGATCATCTTTTTTTTAATACAATTATGGGTGCCCCACAAAACTATAACTGATCTGAACTGTCCACCGATAAAGGGGTACCACTGGCAATCTGTACGTAAAGTTTTGGGATCATCGAACGGTCCGACATGTATGTCACTACCAATTGCACTAGGGTTAGCAACCATACCCTTAAATCACTAAACCACTTCATACCTAACGGTTGTTTCATAAACTTGTAACTTGCTGGGGTTAGTGTGACTCGGTCTCCCGTATTATCTACACGGTCCCGAATTATACTCCGATGGGTGCACAACGCGTTTAGGAAACATCCAGTGCTGTCCAAAAAAAAATTATAAAAACATATGTTTAATTCGAGATTTAATCAACCTTGGGCCTAACAGATATTCCTAGGCTTAATGTGCCGTTTCCCAGGCCTACAACTTCCCAGGCTTAAATCATCTTCCTATAATCCATCACAATTGCTGACGTGGTGAGCGAATATAGCAAAAGCCCTTGAGCCAGGTAAACAATATTCAGGCCTAGGTACGGTTTGTTCAGGCCTAGGTACGGTTCTCAGGCTTAGATCATCTTCTTTTTTAATGCAATTGTGGGGGCCCCACAAAAATATAACTGATCGGAACCGTCTACTGATAAAGGGGGTACCACTGGCAATCTGTATGTAAAGTTTTGGGATCATCGAACAGGTCCGAAATGTATGTCACTACCAATTGCACTAGGGTTAGCAACCATACCCTTAAATCACTAAACCACTTCATACCTAACGGTTGTTTCATAAACTTGTAACTTGCTGGGGTTAATGTGACTCGGTTTCCCGTATTATCTACACGGTCCCGAATTATACTCCGATGGGTGCACAACGCGTTTAGGAAACATCCCGTGCTGTCCAAAAAAAAAATTATAAAAACATATGTTTAATTCGAGATTTAATTAACCTTGGGCCTAACAGGTATTCCTAGGCTTAATGTGCCGTTTCCCAGGCCTACAACTTCCCAGGCTTACTTCATCTTCCTGTAATCCATCACAGTTGCTGACGTGGCGAGCGAATATAGCAAAAGCCCTTGAGCCCGGTAAACAATATACAGGCCTAGGTACGGTTCGTTCAGGCCTAGGTGTGATTCCCAGGCTTAGATCATATTCTATTTTCAATGCAATTATAAGGGCCAGCAGCTGGTAACAGCTCCTCAAACAAGAAACAGCTGTTTTGGAAATCAAAATACAACCACCACAACACCCATCACCTGTTTTAGTTCAGCAGCCATTAACACAACCAAATATACATACACCATAAACCATCACAACAAAACACATACAAAATAACTTTTCCGGTGAACAAAAATGGTACATAAAGTTGTTAAGGTGTAGCAGTGTTTAACACTCAATAAAAACACATAAATATCCAAACTGCAAACATAGAATGCAACACTAATCACCAGAGTTGAGCATAGGTTCTCCAGCAGCATTCTCTCCGTCTGTGTCAATCAAGGTAGGTTCATGTGGCTTTTCTGGGCACTTTAGTCTATTGTGTCCTTCTTTCTTACAAATGCTACATGTTCGGGCTTTTTTTGCTGGTGTGCATGTTCTAGATAATGGTTTCCGGGCAAGTTATTTTATTGTGTCCTTTTTTTTCCACACTTTGAACACGATTATAACTTTCTTTTCTCCCCAGCAGATGGTATCCTCAACTTCGTTGGTCTTCTTGGCAAATTCTTTTTCTTCCATGGCAGTACAATACGATTCCGAATTGCATCAGGAATGTCCCAAAATTCGGGATCCGGAACAGGGTTGACACCCATTTCATAGCATGTTTAAGAAATCCTGTCGTATAAAGGTCAGAAGCCAGTGCATTGATTGACACACCTTTGAACCTAGGCCATAAGACACCGACAAACAGAAATTAAAGTTTGTAAAATCAACCACAACAGATAAATGTCGAGAGTTAAAAGACCGGGAAGCATACCTAGCGACCACCATTGCATGCGAACACGGCAACTCATCTAAATCCCATTGACGGCATGAGCAAGAACGTTCGACAAGGTCGACGGTTGTTTCCTTCCATTTGTCGTCTACCTTGAATGTATTGAAGTGAATGGGGTGAATCTCACACCGATGGGCGGTTTCTGTCCTATCTTTGATGTGTTCGTCTGCAAACGTTGTCAAGTATGTAGACATTTCACGTGCATTTGTCCGACGATTGTAGAACCACCTTTGCAACAAATCTCTGATAAATTCCGCCATTGCTGTTATAGGCAATTTTCGGACTGCAAGTAGACAAGAATTCATTGACTCAGCAATGTTGGTGGTTATTAAAAAATACCTCTTTCTGAGGCTATGTACACGTGAAAACTTCTTTACCCCAGCGGCCAAGAGCTTATCGTAAACCTTACAGTAGGTTTCTTTCAACTCACTCATTACACGGTCAAACTCCTCGATACGGTATGCATACGTAGCACGGTAGTATAGCCAAATCACATCATCCCTTTGCTTGTAAAATCTTTTAAGATTTTGTGCCAAGTGGTATGCACAAATCCCATGTGCTGCATCTGGGAATATGGTTTCCATTGCATTAAATATACCATTGTGCCGATCCGAAACTAACATCACACGGTCGGGATATTGGATCACTTTACAGAGTTTCTTCAAAAACCAAGTCCATGACTCTGTGCATTCAGAGTTTGCAAACCCAAATGCCAATGGGTATATCATCTCGTTCCCGTCTTTACACACAGCAACTAACAAAACACCTCTGGTCCTAGCCTTCAAGTGGGTAGCATCAATGCAGATAAGCGTGCTCCTTCGACCTGTAGGCTTTATTGTACGAGAGGTGTATGCCGTGCTGCTCCCTCATCTCAGAAACTATATCTTTAGGACGGATGATACGTCCAGGATCGCCGAATTTACTTGCAAATAAATCCCCTATCACACATGCGCTTACACGTTTAAATTCAATGTTGTAGTTGTCATTTATGTCACATGTGTGCTCATTAACGAACGACTTCAAATGCCAGTAAGTCCCCCTATTCGACTTCCATGCCCGAAGAACCCATCCACAACTTCTCTGTGTACATTCTGTAGTGAATCGTGTATTAGAAGATCGTGAAACCCTGTACTCAAACCTCTCTGCAAATGCATACGATCCTACAACTCGCTTCAATGTTGGCTTGTCCTTGAACATGTGTCCTTTGTATAATGGACCTTGGTCGGCTGGTTTTTCAAACACATCCACTGATCGAACAGCTTTAATTGAGTAAAGCTCTGACCCTGATACTGTCCACTGTGTGTTCATGGAAGGTGAAGAACTGTTGGGTGTTCCACTCACCCCTTGTTCTTCTGTTCCATCTTTTGTTGCCCCTTGCCCACCATCATCATCAGCACTCTCATCTTCTGTATTGAAAATACGCAAAGTGTGTCTACTACCACCTAGAGGGGGGGGGGGGGTGAATAGGTTTTAGTTGATTTATTACCAACTTTTCGACTTAATCAATTTTAATAATCCTACTCCATATTAGCAATCAATCAATCCAATATAAATAAGCGGAAAACAATAAAAACACAAGGATTGATTTACGTGAGAAACCCTCCAACTGGGCAAAACTCACGGGCTATCCTTCTAGCCACTTACGGTCCTCAAATCCACTATTTGAATGAAAGTTTACAACCTAGGTTGACCTCAAGTCACACCTACTTGGTCACTAACCCTTTCACTCTACCCAACGGGCCTTTAATAGTGATTCTTGACCACAAGCTTGTGCACTAACTCACTTAGTTACAAAGCTTAACAATCAATGAAGAGGTTAAACAACCTATGTGAATATGTAAAAGATATTCAAACATGCAATTAATGCTAGGCAACAATAAATGCTTATCTAAGGATTTAAAGATATCAATAAATGCAAATCCTAGATATCAATATCTAAATGCAAATGCATGAAGATTTAGCTAGAAGGGTAAAATCGTCCTAAATGCTAGCTATTAATGAACAAGGCTCTCAACCAACAAACAACAACTCAATCATGTTATAAATGCCAATAAACATAAAGATATGCAATAAAATCACATAAAAGAGCTAACCTTAGGCAAACAAGAACATAAATAAATACAAAGAGATTTAGGGCATGTTCAAGTTACCTAGTCAATGAAAGCAAGAAGAATCCGTGATGAGATAATGCTTGAAGAGGTTAAATGCACATGGATTTGTGTTTGGTTGAGTAAAGATGAGTTCTTGGGAGTTTCTCTCTCTAAGGGAAGCTTGGCCTATCAATAATTGCTTCTTGAACTCATAAAAACGAGCAAGGAAGAAGATAGAGCATATATAAGGGAGCCCTAGTTGAAACAGCGTCGTTTTGAACTTAGGGCACAAAATTCCGTCAATACCGCTAGATGGACCGCGTTGCAGGCAAGTGTCCAGACCGCGGTACACACAGCAGTGCACCGTCTGGACAACAACGCGGTGCAGGGCGCTGTGCATGCAAGTGCACAGGCCGCGGTATGGGCAACAGAGACTTACTGGACAACACCGCGACTTGGGTCGCTTTGCGTGCAAGTGTACAGGAAGCGGTACAGGGAGCATGACCCTGCTGAGGTATACCGCTCCGTATGCCGCGGTGCAAGCAAGTCTTGCCAAGCGGTCTAGGCCGCGCTAAGAGAAGAGATTCTCTTTTCTAGGCAAACTCAACACACTAAGTGATGTGCAAAATGTGCAAGTGTGGATAGTGAAAAGAGGCATACAATACATCATTCAATAACATGAAGATAAGAACAATAATGCATGCAAGTGAGTGTGTGCAACTAGATCTCTTCAAAGAAAGTTAAACTAGTGAGATACCTTTGAAGTGCTCTTTGAGAGAGATGATGTCCTTGAAGCTTGATCACACTCAAGAGGCCTAAATTACCCTTATAAAGAATAATCCCCAATGTGGTTTGTCAACGAAATAGGCCAATCAAAATATGAGGAACTTACATGTATCACTGCTTTTGGAACTATCATTGTCATCCACAACTGCATGCTTGGTAGTAGATATTGGAGTAGCCTGATCATTGGTTGCTGATGTAAATCCGGGTGAAGCAGGGATGTAAATGGATTATTGCTGCCACTAACTCATTTATAGTTTGGAGTACCCCACGGAGACTGTGGATTCTCGATCGGTTTAACAGGAGAGACTGTACATGCCGACTGGATTGGATTTGCTGGAGGTCAAAATTCATGTTTGTTGAAAAATTCAACATCAATTGTGGCCCAAACTTTTTCCTTATGAATAATCATAAACTCTACATCGTCGTCACTTATAATAGACAATGTAACCGTATCATCCTCTGTTTTCACATGCGAAGTTAGCTTCAACTCAGCTTTGTCTCTACTAACTCCTGTCCGCTGGTATATCGTTTCCACTAATTCATCGTAGGCTCCATTGTATTTTTTTGTTAGGCGTACTGAAAATGATATAGGTCCAGTAAACCGGTTACCCTTCCAATGCTCACCGCACTGAACTAACAGCCAAGTCATGGTATCCTTAGACCCTGAAAAAAAAATATTAAAAACAGTCAATAACGGTATTAAACCTGGGCTTTAAACATTTATGCTAGGCTCAGTTCATCTTATTTTCAGGGCTCACGAAGTTCTTACCTTGGCTCAAGACATGGGTTTCTATATAACAATTACAGTATCAAACAATAATTAACTGGAAATGGGGTTTGTGTATATAGTACAATTATGTTAGGCCTAGGTACAATGATGTTAGGCCTAGGTACAATTATGTTAGGCCTAGGTATGGTTCCCCGGTCACTGAGTTTTCCTTACATGAAATTAGGCATTATTCCTAGGCTTAATGTCCCAATTCCCAAGCCTAGAACATTCCTCCCGGGCTTAGTTCATCTTCTGTTTTCAAAATCAGTAATACCAGCTAGTAACATATTTCATATAGTTTAACCCATTGGGGCATTCTGTTTCTTCATAAACGTATTTCCTAGTTAGGCTCTAGCAAATTATTTAAGTTTTCTCTACTACACATTTCAGTTCTATGGTCACTAGTAATGTGTTTCCTTTTTTAAATTTATCATTTCAATCTACTGCTGCCTCTTAACCTCTGATTTAGTTCCATTTCCAGTTATTCATGTGATAGTTTAAAGCTTCACGGAACAATGCTTAACTTTAAGGCCCGAGAACAGTCTAAAATAGAGAAAAGCTTGGTGTAACTGGCATTTCATCAAACACATTAACTACACCCAACAATATTACATACACAAACACCAATTCATGGTTAACGAATCCAAAACTCTCAATCCCTTATTCTATCCAAAACATTTCAAACTTAAACAACATTAAAGACCGAGAGGACGATTACATTTCGAACTTCAGTGTCATTTCAGGAGTTACATTGACTGTGTATGATCGATTTCAAACTTGACAGTGTAAGCTCGAATGAAGGAGGTGGCGGCACTGTCAAGCTCGATTGAAGAAGGTGGTGGCACTGTCAAGATTCCTGTCGCCGGCAAGATTCAGTTCGGGAGCAGGTTTCCAGCGGAGAGCTCAATGGGATTTGAACAATAGTCGATTCCGATCCAGAGTGAGGATGATGGGGTTTGAAATGGAAAGAATGAGTGACCGATTGGATGGATTTGTTGCTCGGAAACAATGGAGAAGGTTAACCCAAGTCTGAATGTTTTGGTTTTCTTCAGTCGACTGAAGAAGAAGAAAACAAGGGAACTGAAGGAGAAGAAGACAAGGGTAGTTTCGTCCTTACACTTTGTAAGAGGGTAATTTCGATATTTTGCAGGGTTAAGTTGTAGAGGGTATTATTGTCTTACAAAGGCTATTTCCTAGAAACTAAACATTAAGAAATACTAGGTTCGCAATTTTTTCACCGATGGGCTATTTCCTAAACTCTTAACATTGAGAAAGGCTAGATTTGCAAGGGGCCCTTATCATATTCCTAAGCTGTGATTGTAAGTACCTCTGTATCGTGAAGGCAAAGACGTAATAATAAACGATGGGGATGAACCAAAGAGAAATGTATCCTGCATTACTTGCTATATCGTCTTCTTGACCAAGAAGTATAAAGATTGATTTTGAGAAAATAAATAGTGGGAGGAGTACTGTTGCAGTGCCAAGATTGATGATCCATGATCTTTGCAAGTAAATACCTAACATGTGGTATTTCTTTGCACCAAATGCTTGGCCACAGAGAGTCTCAGTTGCACTTGACATGCCCAGCTAAAAGATGAAAACATTGAGAAGATGAACACTTGTTAAGTGAAAGTACGTAGCGAGCGAGATAATTGTTCAGGTAATTAACCAGCGACTGTAGTACTTAACATTATTCTGCAAATAAGAACTCACCAATATTCCGTTGACAAAGGTTAGAGTAAGGATTTGTGTGAGAGCATAACCAGCAAGCTTGATTTCACCAATATGTCCAATAAATGCATGTGTTACCACAGGCATTCCAAATTGAGTAACTCTGGCTAACATAGCAAGGAAATGCAACCCTCCATATCCTTTTTGATTCCTGCATAATTCTCCATTTCAGTTCACTTTTATCTTTTGCATCTGATCCTGGAAGTACATTTTCCATCTCATTGCTTCCCATCCTGTAACATTAACCTTTATTATTATTATTATTATTATTATAGGTGGTCATAACTAAGCATGATGCCGGTTCAGTTCGAACCGGCGAACTGAACCCGAACAAGCGTCCAAAAACCGGAACCGAACCGAAAAAAACTGTTCTGGTTCTGGTTCCGGTTCCTTAAGGGTCGGAACCGGCCGGTTCCAGCCTTTAATTTTTTTTTAATTGTTGGGCCCAACGGCCTGCTGACGTCAGCAGACCGTTGGGCACTATAACAGTCCAACAATGACTTATTTTTTCTTTTTCTTTTTCTTTTTCATTCTATAAATACCACCCCCTCCCTTCATTTTTTCCCATCCTAATTTCCTCAATTCTCTATAATTCTCAATTCTCTCTCAATTTTCAATTATCCACACTCCTCCCCAACTCTCCAAGACCAAGAGTCCAAGTTTCCAATTTATATTATTTGCAATTACTAAGTTTGTAAGTTTCCAATTTATTTTATTTGCAATTTATCTTATTTCTAATTTATTTAATTTACAATTAGTCAATTACTAAGTTCTCAATTTCATTTATTTACAATTTTACTTTATTTGCAATTTATTTTCTTTGCAATTACTAAGTTTCCAAATTACAATTTATTTTATTTGCAATTTATTTTATTTACAAATTGCAATTACTAACTACTAAGTTTCTAATTTTCTTCCAAATTTATTTCCAACCATTTAATCATTTATTTTTATTAATTTTTTAACATTTTTTGTTCAAGAAATTTTACAATTCAATTTTTAAAATGGCAAAACTACGAGGTTCTTCTTCATCAAGCTCCACCACATATTCCGAGCTTGAATCTTATCTAAGTACCTCTCAATTTTGAGTTGATAGAAGACATTGAAGTTAAAAAATTTGATATTCTACACCGGTGGAATGAGCATGAAAGGTACTTTCCAATCTTGGTTATGATAGCCAAAAATATCCTTTCAACACCAGTTTCTACAGTGGCGGTGGAACAACAGTTCAGCGTCGGTGGGAATATTTTAGACCCAACAAGTTCCCTTATGAGTCTGAAATCACTTCAGATGCAAGCTTGTGTCGAAGATTGGACGAAGGCACAATATCGACAACAAGAAATCGATTGGGAGGAACCTTACGATTTCTTAAAAGATAATGAACCGGCTGAAAGCCGAACTAATGATCAAGGTAATGATTAGTCCACGCCATCTCCAACCTGCAGTAAAAGGTAAGAGAACTACGTGACCATTAATTACTCTAAACCCTTAAAAGGATACGCAGACAACTTAATTGTGGTAAAAATTAAGTGCAAGACCAATTTTACATTTTTTAGTTTTATTTTAATTTTAATTTTTAATTTGTCATTTATTTATTTTATTTTATTTTGCGGGTCAGTGGGTAACCCAATAAAATATATTTACAAATTACAATTTTACACGACTAATGTAATAATGTGGTTATGATATAAGAATAAAAAAACAAAAAAAATTGGAACCGCCGGAACCGAACCGGAACAAGCGGAAACGGAACCGGAACCGACCCGGAACCGAAACCGGCGTCGAGCCTAGTAATAACTCTCTAATTTATAGTAGAAAGACAATTTATGTCCAATGAAACAACTAATCTAATTTTTTTTAATTTTTTATTTATAAATATTTGACTGATGTGGCGTTTTTTATTGGACACTTTGAATTTAGTTTATTAACACTAAATGTGTAGGGAAAAATCGGTTCAAAAAACGCGATGGAAACACGTGGCGGTAGCGAAAAACTTGGTTTGTATATTTCAAAAATTTTCCTTTAAAAGAAAGAACCTTAATCCTTGATTAATTAACGTATAATAAAAGTATCATACCTTTTTCACTTGACGACTGATATTGCATCGATTTGAATCCGCTTGCTTCAAATTGAATCCGCAAGATCTTCCAATCCAATCACGAACGTGAATCACCTAGGAGTGTGAGCTCCCTTTCTTTGAATTGTAAACCTGAGGATGGAAACAAAAATCTTTTTCTTTTTGTTAGTCACAATAATCCTCGTAGAGAAAATAAAGAACGTTTGGTCACTTGTGAATTCTCAATATTTTAATCGAAAACTCGCGTGAACCCTAATTCGGTCTTGTACATAAAGCCTTTTGATGTAAAAGCTTCTAATGTATTATCGAAAATAAAACGCTCCTTATTCTTCTTCTCTATAACCGAATTCTACACCCCTTTCTTGAGTTGAAAGTTTTTTTTTATTCAAAGCAAGAGAATAAAAATTATTTCTCTAAAAAAAAAACTTTTTTTTAACTCTCATTATTAATTCCGAATTTAATAATATATATATATATATATATATATAGGTATACAAATCATTTCCTAAAGAGAATTTACTTGGTGGTCAAGAATCTTATCTCTAGGTGGATTTACTTGCTGACAAAGAATCATTTTTCAAAAAAAGATTTTTTTTCCACACCAAGACTCCTAATCCAACTCAAATAATGTATTTATTCAATAACCAATTATTAAATATAATTAAATTGTGACTAAATCAAAAACTTCTTAATAGAAATCAAATACTTCCTAATTTTACTAGATAAATAAATTCCTATTAATTATCTACTTATCAAATATAGTATTTTATACTTATCATATTACCAACAATAATATGACTCTAGGAGACCATCACCTACTAGGAAAAGATTTTGACTTTTAATTAAATAAATAAATAAATAATTAATTAATTTCCATTTAATTAAATAATAAAATAAAAACAATATATAAGACTAATAAATAGTCCCTTGCCGCCCAAGCCAATATATAAGGGTCAATATTGTTTTTTCTATTTTTTTAAATCCATTGGACTTTAATAAAAAGTCCACATGTGAACTAGACCCATTCTTACTAAAAGAAACAAGTCCACATGCCTTAATACAATTCTAGATGGACCCATAAATTGGTCCGGTAGAATATATCAAGTGATCCATGCAAGTTCGTGTGAATTGAGGATTTTTGTGGGCTATCTAAATTTAAGCTCCAATAGACATTACCTAATCACAATCAACAAATGATTCACTTAGGTTCGATCTATTAATTTTAGTTCATTCCACTAAAGAACTAAAATTGAACTCTTAAATAAAGACAGAATAAGTTATTTCTCATTCGTACCCTAGACAATCTTATTGCAGAAAGTGTATCCTCGTGAAAAATATCAGTAATCGCCAAGAGCTCATAGACCGCCTATAGCTCTCCTAGTTACCATATTTACTCATATGGCCACATTTTGAACTTAGATATTTTGACTTGTCCAGAAGCCATGTTTCAATAGACACTATTGAAAACTTAACGTTAAAATTTAATATCCAATACCTCAAAATATCTATATGATGATATTTTACTCACATTTAATAAATGGAGCCAAGATGTCCATATCTATAAATGAAGTCCTCTATCGATTAACAAATGAATACCACCAAACTATCGAGGATAGACTATGCTATATAATCGTACTCATTGATAGCTCAAATGATAACACTTATAACCCTAAGTCCATCATTTATCTCAGGATTGAGATAGACTCTCCGATTGTCCGCAAGTGAAAACTTTTATCCACTGACGGTTTTGGATAAAATATTTCACTGTGATCCTATTCAATGCACCTAGTGCACTAGATTCTTTTGCCCAAAGGCACAACACTTTGATGATTTTAGACTCATGATACCACATTTGATCTCACTCAAATGCTAGCAAAAGAATCTACAACTTTAACAAGGTAAATGCGCCCAACCTTTATCTTAAGTTGTGAATATTATTTAAGACTAACTAAAGAATTGTATCTACCTCATACATATCTAGATGTACGAACAATTCTTCATTTCTCATAGTCTTTTGACCTTATGATTATTTACTTTTGACAATTATAATAATTAAACTATAAATGCTATAAGATTTGTTAAACTAGAAATCACTTTATTAATATAAAAAGATTGTCAAAAACACTATTACACTCTTGCTATTGAGCATAATCCTAACAATCTCCCACTTGCGCTATAGCAAGTGTGTCATATCTCTCATTCCCATGTTCCCTCTCTTATGACTTCTTGGTTCTCTCGAATTAGTGATCTGCTTATTCGCATTAGGAAACACTTCCAAGTCAATCAAGAATTGACGGAGCCAGACAGCCTCTGTAGCAGCTTCGCATGCGGTAACATACTCAGCTTCCATGGTGGAATCAGCAATACAAGATTGCTTGATACTCCTCCATATGATTGCCCCTCCTTCAAGAGTAAACACATATTCTGATGTTGATCTCTTTGAGTCAGAATCCAACTGGAAATCAGAATCTGTATACCAGAAATTAAATCCCCTCAAAAGTATACAAGCATATGATCTCTCGTTCTCATGAGATACTTGAAAATATGCTTGACTGCCGTCCAGTGATCAGGACCAGGTTTCGATTAACCTGTTAACTATGCCAACAACAAATCAAATATCTGGTCTAGTGCAGAGCATTGCATACATGAGAATTCCAACTGCCGAGGCATATGGAACTCGACTCATGAATTGCTCTTCATGCTCATTCTTAGGAACTTGTTCCTTAGAAAGTTTGATTCCATGTCTGAAAGGTAACATACCTTTCTTGGAATCTTGCATGGAAAAGCTAGACAAGATCCTATCTATGTATGAAGCTTGGGATAATGCAATCGTTCTATTCTTTCTATCCCTTATGACTTAGATACCAAGAATATAACTTGCTTCTCCTAAGTCCTTCATATCAAATTGTTTAGCTAACCATTCTTTTATTAATGTCAATACACCTACATCATTTCCGATGAGTAGTATATCATCAACATAAAGAACTAGGAAAACCAACTTGTCACCTTTAATCCTTTTGTATACATAGGGTTCGTCAAAGTTTTGAA
The DNA here is from genome assembly GCA_033220585.1 of Dipteronia sinensis. Classification (NCBI taxonomy): domain Eukaryota; kingdom Viridiplantae; phylum Streptophyta; class Magnoliopsida; order Sapindales; family Sapindaceae; genus Dipteronia; species Dipteronia sinensis. The sequence continues at coordinate 22,103,022 of CM065642.1, forward strand.
AAAATCCAAAACTTTTCACGGCTTGATCGAACCTTATATTCCAGGATCTGGATGCTTGCTTCAATCCATATATGGATCTTTGCAACTTGCATACCCTTTCCTCTTAGCCTTTTTCAATGAATCCATCTGGTTGCATCATATAGATGATTTCATCAAGACTTCCATTAAGGAAAGCTGTCTTGACGTCCATTTGCCAAATCTCTACGTCTAGAGATGCCGCAATGGATAAGAGTATCCTAATGGAATTAAGCAAGGACACAAGAGAGAAGGTTTCCTCATAATCGATACCTTCCTTCTGTGTGTAACCTTTAGCTACCAATCGAGCTTTAAAGGTTTCCACCTTTCCATCCATTCCTCTCTTCCTCTTGTATACCCACTTGCACCCAATGGGTTTTATCCCTTTAGTCAAGTCCACAAGAGACCAGACTTTATATTTGAACATAGATTCAATTTCGGATTGCATTGCCATGGCTTCCTTGTACGTGTAGGGATCATCGTCATCCAGGAGATTCTCTATAGATTCTCCTAGACCGATGTATCTCTCAGGTTGTTTATTAACCCTTCCACTACGACGAGGTATGGTATATTGTTGATCTTGTGTTGGTGCGGAACTTACAATTAGGCTAGGTTGTGTAACCTCTTGTGGAATTGTATCTCATGAAAGATCATTCAGGACAGTTATACTTTTAAGCACAAAATTATTCATATAGTCCTCTTCTATAAATTTAGCATTTGTCGAAACAAATACTTTAAGATCTGAAAGGCTATAGAAATAATATCCTTTGGTTCCTTTTGGATACCCTACAAATATGCATGTTTCTGAAAGAGACTCCATCTTTTCTGTCTTTCCTTTTAACATGTGTGCAGGACATCCAAATATCCTTAAGTGTTGTAAACTAGGCTTTCGCCCAGTCCACAACTCATGCGGTGTTTTAGGAACTGACTTAGATGGTACATCGTTTAGAATGTACATAGCGGTTTGTAAAGCATATCCCCCAAAAGAATTAGGGAGCGTTGAATAATTCAACATAGACCTAACCATGTCCAAAAGAGTTCTATTTCTCCTTTCTGCCACCCCATTTTGTTGAGGCGTACCTGGCGCAGAAAACTGAGAAATTATCCCATTATCAATAAGATATTGCTGAAACTCACCAGATAGATATTCTCCACCATGATCAGACCTCAAGATTTTTATGTGTTTCTCAAGTTGATTTTCTACTTCAGCTTTAAATGCTTTGAACATTTTAAAAGCATCCGACTTATGTCTCATGAGATATACATAGCCAAATCTTGAGTAATCATCCGTGAAAGTGATGAAGTACTCATATCCACCTCTAGCTTGAATGTTCATAAGACCACACACATCAATATGTATTAATCCTAAACATTCAGTGGCTCTTGTGCCTTTGGTCGTGAACGGCCTTTTGATCATCTTACCTTCCAGACAAGATTCAAAAGTTGGTAGATCATCAACCTTTAATTCACTTAAAGGTCCATCACTAACCAATCTTTTGATCCTATCAAGGTTAATATGACCTAGGCGCAAATGCCATAGGTAGGTTTCATCTTTTGATAATTTTACTCTTTTATGATTAGGTTGCGTTGATTCCGTGTCTAACAAGTGAGAGATATTTCTATGCAAATAGAATAAGCCATTTTCCAATGTACCTTTGCAAACAAATTTGTCATTCTTACTAATAATAATTTTTTTAAAAGTAACCGAATATCCAAATTTATTTAAATAAGAAACTGGAATTAAATTCCTCTTGAATTGAGGTACATAATAAACCTCTATCAAATCTAAATGCCTACTAGTATCTAAATTAACTCTAATAGCTCCCACTGCACTGGCAGACACCAACGCTCCGTTGCCTAAACGCAATTTGAATTCATTCTCATTTAGTCTTTTCCTTTACAGGAACCCCTTCTTGGTAGGCCCAAGTTGCTTTTTCTTCTGTTGTTTCTTGACTTTCTTACGGGTCTTAACAATAGCAACTTTACCAGCAGTATGAATCTCTTGACCCTTGCCTTTCACAAAGATCTTCTCGGCGCTTTGAACATCTTGCATCAGGGCCTACAATGTGTATTCCTTATTATTCAAGGTGTAGTCCAACTTAAACTGATCAAAGGAATCTGACAGTGAGTTGACAATCATGTCAATTTTTGTCTCACCATCTATCTCAGCATCATTGAGTTCAGTAATGTTGAGATGTGCTATGACCTTCATCATGTGATCTTTCACAGCCTGTCCAGGTTTTATCCTAAGATTCATGAAAGCAGTCACTGCCTCTCTCTTAGTCATTCTGGACCTCATAGCAAACATCTCCTCTAGAGACATCATTATATCGGCAGCAGAACTCATCCATTCATGTTGCTGTTGCAACACGTCAGAGATGGTGACCATAATGTAACATTTGGCCATCTTATATGAGGTCTCCCACTGCTTATACTCGTCTCGTTGCACCTCATTAGATTCAGTAGTAGGAGTAGGTGGTTTAGGTTTAGACAGAAAAAACTTATGCTTTTCATATTACAACAACTGCCCAATTTTCCTTTTTCCATGTGACATAATTATCACTAGTTAAAGTATTATCTTTTAGGATGTTGATTAGGGATGGGATCATGATTTCTTAATAAAAGAAAAATTATATAAGTAAACAATCATGATAAAGCACTTTTGAATATTTATCTTGAATTAAATTAAGTAATTCAATCATAAAATTCAGCGGATCCAACATCCATAAATTTCACGCTTCCTTTGGGAGTTCGCACGATTGACTAGTTGGACTAGGTCCCACCTAATTGTTAACATAACAACCAGCGTTTTCAATTTAGCCTTGCGATTTATATTGACAAGAACTCTTGGGAGGATAACAATAAAACCACATTGAGTGTATTACCAAGTTATCGACCTTCAATATATTCCCTCGCGAAAATCCCTCCTTTGAGAGTAGATATTGTTTGAGTCAATTGTCTAATCTATCACTGTAAGGAAGTGTCTTACTAAATTCCATTCATGGATACCCCTTGGGGGGTTATCACACAAAACATAAAGCTCAACTTATCTTGGTGGCCATAGGTGTTCAAAACAGCTTCTCCCACTCAATTGTTTAAGACGTATGATAGAATTCTATAGAATGATTTACCAAGTTATCTAGATGCCAATTAGATACCTAAACCATTCAATGCATGTTCATACCAGAAGAGATATATGAGTGGTACTCCTATTCTATATGACATGTTATCAAACAATGACAAACATTGTAATATTACTAAAAATAAATAGCCACAATTTTGGTCAATCCTAGAAAAGCAAGTAAATTACATTTGTTTGAAATACAAGAAACTCTAACTTGGCGATCAAGTCATCAATCTGTGGTCCATCAAAACTCTTGCGTGCCAAAATCCATACGCAGCTGCCCCATGCGCAGCACCACGCTCGCACCCGAAGGCTTGCACGACTGCCTTGTGCGCACGGGCTACCGCGGCCTTCCTCCGTTGCTTTTTTTTTTCTGCTTCCAAGTCTTCAATTCTTCGAATTTTCGAAACTTGAATATATTACATCAGTTTTTTATTTATTTTTTATATTACAACGATAAAATAAAAAAAAAACTTAACAACTATCAAGAAGGAAATTATGGCGATGATAGACCACCCTTCTTGTTACAACTCCAAACAAAAATTACATTCAAATTCTAGGACCAAAATCGAGCAATAACAAACCATATTATAAAACATATATATCCATACATTCTCATGTAATTGTATATGCGAATACCTAGAGTGCCATCTCTTTCTAAAACATGCATATTTACAAAAAAAAAAAAGAAATAGATCCACGTATATATACATCAATTAATCAAGGGTACAACCAGGATCTGATACCAATTGTAGGGAAAGATCGGTTCAAAAAATGCGACGGAAGCGAAAAACTTGGTTTGTATATTTCAAAAATTTTCCTTTAAAAGAAAGAACCTTAATCCTTGATTAATTAACATATAATAAAAGTATCATACCTTTTTCACGTGATGATTGATATTGCGTCGATTTGAATCCGCTTGCTTCGAATTGAATCCGTAAGATCTTCCAATCCAATCACGAACGTGAATCACCTAGGAGTGTGGGCTCCCTTTCTTTGAATTGTAAACCTGAGGATGGAAACAAAAATCTTTTTCTTATTGTTAGTCACAATAATCCTCGTAGAGAAAATAAAGAACGTTTGGTCACTTGTGAATTCTCAATCTTTTAATCGAAAGCTCGCGTAAACCCTAATTCGGTCTTGTACATAAAGCCTTTTGATGTAAAAGCTTCTAATGTATTATCGAAAATAAAACGCTCATCATTCTTCTTCTTCTCTATAACCGAATTCTACACCCCTTTCTTGAGTGAGAAGTTTTTTTTTTTTATTCAAATCAAGAGAATAAAAATTCTTTCTCTAAAAAAAGAACTTTTTTTTAACTGTCATTATTAATTCTGAATTTAATAATATATATAGGTATACAAATCCTTTCCTAAAGAGGATTTACTTGGTCGTCAAGAATCCTATCTCTATGTGGATTTACTTGGTGACAATAATCCTTTTTCAAAAAACGATTTCTTTTCCACACCAAGACTACTAATCTAACTCAAATAGTGTATTTATTCAATAACCAATTATTGAATATAATTAAATTGTGAATAAATCAAAAACTTCCTAATAGAAATCAAATACTTCCTAATTTGACTAGATAAATAAATTCCTATTATTTATCTACTTATCAAATATAGTATTTGATACTTATCATATTACCAACAATAATATGACTCTAGAAGACCATCTCCTACTAGGAAAAAGATTTTGACTTTTAATTAAATAAATAAATAAATAATTAATTAATTTCCATTTAATTAAATAATAAAATAAAAACAATATATAAGACTAATAAATAGTCCCTTGCCGCCCAAGCCAATATATAATAGCCAATATTATTTTTTCTATTTTATTAAATCCATTGGACCTTAATAAAAAGTCTACATGTGAACTAGACCCGTTCTTACTAAAAGAAACAAGTCCACATGCCTTAATACAATTCTAGATGGACCCATAAATTGGTCCGGTAGAATATATCAAGTGATCCATGCAAGTTCGTATGAATTGGGAATCTTGGCGGCTATCTAAATTTAAGCTCCAATAGACATAACCTAATCACAATCAACAAATGATTCACTTAGGTTCGATCTATTAATTTTAGTTCATTCCACTAAAGAATTAAAATTGAACTCTTAAATAAAAATAGAATAAGTTGTTAGTGGAAAATTTGCTCGGAATGAGAATCTCAATTAGCACCCTCAAGACCACTACTACGGAGGTGGTGGCCAAGGTTGAATGTATTCTAAACAGTTCTTGCTCAAATGATAAGGAATACTAGTATTAATACCTAAAAGAAAAGAATGAAAATCTTCTTATTATTAGTGATATATCATGTACAAATGTCTCTCTAACGCCCTCAATTTCTCTAGGGTGTAGTAGGGTTGTTGTCTTATGTCTGTCGAAAAGTAGTAGAGTTGTTGTCGTATGTCTGTCGAAAAGTAGTCCATTTCTCTTTCTCTTTCTCTCTTTTTCCTATTTATACATAGTTTTGGTAGGTTAAACCAATTGATTCTCCCCTTGATTTTCTCAGTCCCTTCCCTTCTTATCGAACGGGATCTCTCATTTAAATGTCATTGACTTTGCGTTAATAGCTGAGTTGAGAATATCTTGGTTGAGATCAGTTTGTTTCTTCTTTGTACTTTATTACTTACTCTACACGTGCGTAATGTTTCCAGATATGATCTAGTGTATCTTCGTATCTTCACATCGTGATCCCTCATAGAAGTGGTTGAATATTGTATGTATTATCTCGTATGGCTGGGTAGATCAGATAGTGAGGTAGATCATTGTCTTGGCTTCGATATTTAGGAGCTTAGTCTAGCAAGGAGCTCGGCCTGACCTCCCTTGATCTCTTGGAGCTTGATGCAGCCCCCCGAGGATACTCCTCAATGACAGCAGGGTTTTGGCAAGCTTCTGGAGAGGTTGCGAGGTAGTCTCGACCTCGGGGAGTTTCCCGGTTCCTGGTTTGGTGGTGCGGGCTCGACCTGATCCCGCCGGGTTCTATCCCGGGTGTTTCAGGAGCTCGCCTTTTATTTTTGAGGGGTGGTACCGCAGCTCGACCTTAGGAAACGTGGTCCCCTGGTGGATAACCTCGGGCCTCGGGTCAGACTAGGAGGGTGGAAAATTTCCCTTTGGTCCCTAGCCAAATTTGGCTATTAACAAAAGTCCCCTCTGACTTGAACGCCGGTGATTGAGTTTGGGGTTGGAGTCAGATTTCCTATTTTATTTGGGGAATTTCTCCTTCTTTACTGTTACAAGAATCTTGGGGGAAATCTTCCCATTAATTGCACGAGTGACGTGGCGAGAGCTGACCGGTTTATTCCCAAGTTAATCCGGCTGCGTTACTGTAGTTCCCGCGATTCGAGGTGATCTTAACTGAAATTTTGACAGCCCATGCTGCTGCTCCATTGCCTATTTATACTGGGTTACTCTAACGCCTTCCTCATACTTTTCAAATTTCAAATTTTCCCAAGAAAACCCTTCTCCTAAGCACATCTCTTTCCTCATTTTTTCATCCTCATCGACTTCATTCCATCATGTCGAAAGCCAGTCAAGACTCCATTGATTCAATTGACTCCATTGTCTACGGTGAGGAGGTTATCAGCCTTACCCACGGAAAACGGGCACGAATGAGCCTAGATAGTGATGACTCTCCGCCAAATCCGTAACGTCAGTAGTCGAACAGGAACGTGTCCATTGGGATTGGATTTTCTAATCATCCCCACCATCCTCTAGATTTAGTCGATGAAGAGTCTAAGAGAGAGGTTGGTGGCGACACCGCGGGGGAGCGTCAAGTCCCGACTACTGGTCCCCCTTCGGAGAGGCTTCCTCCCTATGACTTCAGGGTTGTCCCTGACTCTACCGTTTATCCGAACTCGATTGATCGTCTGAGGTCCAAGTACGGCATTCCTGACAATGTTTCTATCTCAATGCCTCTCAAAGGTTACGAATTCTTTGATCCCTCCGACGGCGTGCTTCCAATTCATGTGGCGGCTCTCGAGAATGGGGTCAGGCTCCCCCTTCACCCTACCCTACGATGTGCTCTCAACGCCATCCATCTTACTCCTCTCCAGTTGACGCCTGGCTTCTGAAGGCATTTGATCGGTTTCCTCATGCTGTGGAGGGAACAATGCCAGTTGAGCAATGTGACGAGAGAGCCCAGAGCATAGGAGCTGGCCTACCTTCTTCAAATTGGGAGCCTCTCCGGCGCTCCCCGGGATTAGTTCTATGTAAAAGCCAAGAACAAGCTCAATTTTATCATTCCTGGGGCTTCGAAGAAAGATCCCGCCTAGAAGGAAGTATGGATCTTTGCAGGGGGTGACTGGGGGAGCTCGATTTTTATTAGGGGGCATGAGTTCGATGTCCTCACAGTTTTTAGTGACAAACCATCGTAGGACCGGGATTCCCTGCCACCTGAGTCTAAAGCTGTTTTAAAGGCTATTCTGGCCAGAAACTATTTGAACCTGAAGTACCTAACCGCAGAAGCCTTCGATCCTCGCAGGGTGAATCAATACCTACGGATCTCTGATACTATTCCTCGTAAGTAACACTGAGTCGTCTTGCTTTGTTTTATTGACCAGCTCAATTCTGACGCTCCCCTTTTGTTTCATTTACTTATAGTTTTTGTTGTTAAGCCAGCTTCTCACGAATCTCAGCGGCTCCGGCAAACTCGCACTCCTCCCCCATCCATCAGACTGATGCGGGGGGCTTCTCCTGCCACTTCAGGGAAGGAAAGGCTGATTGTCTCGGCCGGGATTACGCCTGCTCCTACTCCATCGCCTTCCCAGGTGAGATCCAAGATGGCTATCTTTGTGTCGTGGGCTTCCAAAGTGATAAATAGAGGGGCTTCCATTTCCCGGGTAGCTGGCATTACTACTCATGCTTCTTCTGCTCCCTTTACTGATACTTTTGCCCCGACTGCTCATCTAGCTGATGCCGCTGCGATTCCAACCCACTGAGCTTCAGAGGACTTTAAAGCGGATGTCGCAAGGATTCCTTCTAGCCGCTCTCGCCCTCAGTCGAGCTCGATGGGACAGGATGAGGTCTTGGAACAATTCATCGCATCCTACCCGGGTGGCGGGCTCTCAGGGATGACCTTGATGCCCGTTGATGTCTTTCTCACTAAGGAGTCTGCTATCTTAGTTGAGGTAATTGTTCTTTCTCTATATTATTCTGAGGCTTCCAACTTAATCGGTTTCTAACCTTGGCTCTGTATCTCATAGGCTTTCAAGTTTAACGTGGCTATGGGCCACTTATCGTGCCAAATATGTAGTATATTTAGGCCCTCAAATCCTTACCTTGTGTTCTATTTTCATGCGTTTTGGTATTTCTAATGGGTTGTTATGTGCGTAATTGTAGGAAATGGTGCAATGATGGGTTTGGAAGCATGTTACGGTGGTTCCGGCAGAAAAGGGGCGAAATGAAAGACAAAGGATCATAAGCAGCTCTATAGTGCGGGTCAAGTGCAGGTCAAGTGCGGGTCACAACCGCACTCCAACCGCACTCATGCTTATAGTCGGGACCTGATATAGGAGAAGAGTTAAAGTGCGGGTACAGTGTGGGTCATCCAACCGTACTCCACCAGCACTGTTGCCAAACTAGAGAAGCTGATTTGCACCTGACATTAGAGTGCTAGTATAGTGCTGGTCTTACAACCGCATTCCACCCATTCTGTTGCTCAAGACAAAAGAGTGGATTTGCACCTGACATAAGAGTGCGGGTACGGTATGGGTCATCCAACCGCACTCCACCCGCACTACTGCTCAAGACAGAGGAGTGGATTTTAGACCTGACAGTAAAGTGCCAGTAAAGTGCGAATCAGGTGCGGGTCAAGTGCGATTTAAGTGCGGGTAATCCAACCGCACTCCACCCGCACTATTTCCCAGATCTTAGAACTAAAGATGAAGACAACCCATACAGTGCGGGTACAGTGTGGGTAATTCACCCGCACTCCACCCGCACTTTGCGCGCGGCAGCTTCTGTTTTCAAGCTTAAGTGACCTATTTTTCTATCCCCTATAAATAGAATAGCATGGGAATGAACCAAAAGACTCCTATATCTCCCAACACTTGTATTTTCTATTTTCTTTACATAGTCTAAGCTAGAAAAAACATCTCCCTATCATCCAAACCATCTCTACTCAATCAAAGGCAACTAGGAGACTTGGATTCAAGCATCAAGGAAGGAGATCAATCTTCAAGGGTTTTCTCTCTACACTCTTTCTTAGTTTATTGGTTTGTAATAGAACATGAGTAGCTAAAATACCCCACTATCGGGTTGATGTTATTTGTTTGATGGATATTTGGGCTTTGTAAATAAACTCTACGTGTTATATTTATTCTATCTCTATATTTTATTCCATTGCTTATATTGATTTCCATTAATGATTTGCTTGGATACACCCTATTTGCATGTTGATTTGGATTACTTGAGTAAGCAATTAGGTTGTCTAATGCTCCATTGAATGGAAGGATTTCTGAAAATCTGGCTCTACAACCATGCCCTTAATCTAATCTTGAATTAGTGGCTTTCACTATACACTCTAGGTTAGCCACTTGTGAGAGAATTAGAAGCCTCCACTCTACACCTTAGGTTGGCTACTTTAGTGATTTTACGAGAACTAACCTTCGAGTAGAATTCGGTTGAAACCCTCGAGCTTCATCCAATCTCAAACGGGTGGCCTTCACTATACAACCTAGGTCGGCCACTTGTGAGGGAATTGGAAGCCATCACTATACACCCTAGATGGCTATAATAGTATTAGGTTGAGCCATAGCTAGATAGATTAGCATTCATGGAAAAAGTCCTGATTGAGTAACTAGCCATTGTTGGTTGATTATGAGAGATTAATCGCTAGTAGGAGGTCTTCGCCATACACCCTAGGTTGACCGCTTGCTAGAGATATATACCAACACTATACACCCTAGGTTGGTTACATTTGTCAAAACGTGCTTAATTGAGAGTTTGTTGCAATTGCCCCAATATTCACTTACGAGTCCATCAACTCGGTAGTTCTATCATCATACATTCATCACTCCATTTTCATCCCATGTTATTTGCTTTCATAGTTTAGTTTATATTATATTTTCATTCACTATCACTTTTACTTTTTTGCTTACTAGTTATATTAATCCTAATCTTATCACCGCTCCCCCGATCTCAGTGGACGACACCCGTGCTTACCGGTTTACTCGTATTTATACTTGTGAACGCATCGCATAGGTTTTATAATTTGTTTTGACGGACGGTTTTCTAACGGCGAAAATCTTCTCATCAAATGGCGCCGCTGCCGGGGATCGGTGTGCGTAGTAGTGATTAAATTAGTTTTAATACTATTAGTTTATTAGTTGTTTTTAGTTTTGTTAGTTTCTTTTTATTCTTTGGTTGTTTTTGCTTTTTGTTTTTTTCAGGACTCTATGGATTCCTCTTGGCAAAATTCAGGGTCAAGCTACGAGCCTAACGAGAATACCTACATCTCGCCATTCCAGTCAAATTCCGTTGAAGATCAATTAAGAAATTTCATGAAGAATCACGTGCGGAAGACTGAGCAGATGATAGCTTCTCAACAAGAGACTCAAGCCTTCATATAAGAGAAAACCACCAAAATGCTCTAATTCACCCAGCAGTCCACCCCGGTAAATCAGAGTTGTTTCCAAGTTAAAGCAGCCAAGGGTAAGGAAAACTAGAGGTCCTAAGAATAGATGGAGTCCACCTAGGGTCAAGCAAATATGGGTAAGGAAAGACCAAGTGCACTTATATAGAAACATGAAAAAGGAAAAGATAATGAAGTCACCTAAATTTATTTGGGTAGTGAAAAATAGGAAATTTCCTAACTTGGTCAAACCACCCTTAGAGGACCCTAGCCTCTCCATGAATGCATCCCATTGAATAATTTTGATGCATGTAGTTAGTTTTATGTTTTACGTTGTTTAATTTTAATAAATTGTGATGTTGGGATAGTTTGGTTCGAATACTATATTTTGTGGATATTTACACATTGAAATTATTGATTATATTTGTGGATGAAAGAGCTGGAGGCTCTTGTGCAAGTATGAATGCATGAGCTTATGTCTAGATCCGGTTTGGGGGTGTTGAACCCTCATTCCGCAAATTATGAGATTATGCTTGTTATTGGTTGCGCTTTATGCATGTTCATATTTTTCGAGTCTTCTGTGGTGTTTCTCCTCAGTTAGAACATACCTTGTAAATTCCAACAATAGGGACATTGTTGAGTTTTGGTTTGGGGGTGTGTTACGCCTTGTACAGTCACTAGGTAGCCCTCCGTCATGACCGGGCTACTAAGGCTGAAGCCGAAGCTGAGATAGCCATGGGATTACTCAAGCGGGCTCATACATTAGTACAAGAGATGACCTCCAACCAAGGGAAGATGAAGACCAAGCTGGCCGAGCTTCATTGCGATTATGAGAGGACGAAGCTGCCCTTTGATCAAGAAATTCTCCAATCTACCCGGCGAGCCAAGCAGAGGGATTCTTGGAAAGCCGAGGCTAAGAAGTTGGACCTCAAGAATCAGGACTTGATTGCCCAGGTAGCCAAGCTGCAAGCTAATGTGGAGACCTCCTTTAGTGATGGATATTTCTATGCTTCCTTCCAGTTGTGGAGGCTCTCCCCCTTCCCTTTGATCTATCATCCATCGCCGGTTGGGATAGAGAGAAGATAATGATTAAGGCTGCTGAGTTGTCTCACCCTGACGATGACGGAGCGGTTCCATCTAAACAGGTAGGAGTTGGAAAGCAGCCTGTCCAGGCAGACCCTCCCCTTCCCCCTCCCATCTTTACTACTTCAGGTCCCGGAGAATCTTCAAGTAAGATTCTATCCGGGTGGTCCAAAAGAGATTAACCAGGAGCTGGGGAAGGAGCAAGAAGCCCGTCTGAGGGACCCTCTAAAGTGGAAATGGAAGTTGACAGGAGCTAGACTGGGTTCATGGCTGCCCTGCTTGATACGGTTATCCCTCCTGAGGTCATGGTAGTGATTAACGAAGTCCTGGAGGAAGATCCTGCTGATCAACAGGAGAAACCTCTGAAAGGAGAGATGGTTAGCAAGGGTAACCAAGACGGGCAACCACCTGAAGAAGGAGTTGATGGTGGGGATCGGCATGATGTAGGGGGAGCATCATGGGGAAATCAAGAGGGCTCCGAAGCTTGACGCTACCTGTTCATGGTGGCCTTGATTGCCCGGAAAAGGGGGTGGGCATCCCGCTTGACTCATGATTAGTTTAGTTGGTCTCTTCTTTATTTTATAGCCCTGATTCGAGGGTTGGGCTTCCCGTTTGATGGATGTAGCCTTATTAGGGGATAGGCTCCTTCGTTATTAATGAGAAACTGATATTACTTCATTCGTATTCGTTTTAACTACTCTCGATAACGAACTTCCATCTTAATGGAGAACTCCTTGCTTTATTTCTGATCCTGATCGTGAAACGATCCTATCTCTTTGATGATAATTTGTTCATGCTTTAATCAGGCTTCGTACGGAACTTTTACCAAAATGATCTTGGTCCTGCAAACGAAACAAATATTTATATTTAAATCCATTTCAGGAGAGGTAGCCCGATCGAGGCATCAGAGGGGCTATTTAGCTATTTCCTGGTCTCGAGTCCTGGATAACAACTGTGCTCTTATACTCAGACCCTTCTTGGGGGTGGCAGCCCGACAAAGGCCTTATGAGGGCTATCTAGCTATTTCCTGGTCTCGAGATCTGGATGGCAACTATGCTCTTACACTCAGACCTTTCTTGGGGGTGGTAGCCCGACCAAGGCATCAGGAGGGTTGTCTAGCTATTTCCTGGTCTCGAGATCTGGATGGCAGGTATGCACTTACACTTAGAATCTTCTTGGGGGTGGTAGCCTGACCAAGGCATCAGGAGTAGAGTGGGGGCTTCCCCGGCTAGTCCCTGGTCTTGAGATCATGCCAGCAACTATGATCTTACACTTAGACCCTTCTTGGCGGGGGGTGGTGCCCAGCCAAGGCATCAGGGGCAGCGAGGGGGTTTCCTTGGTTTGTCTCTGGTCTTGAGGTGACTATGTCGAGCTTTCCAGTAGAATATGTGGATACTAATGTTGAACATAATCGGAGATAAAGAAAAATCGCAGACTTTATTGATGATCGAGATATAGTACATCGTTATTAGGGATTTTATTGTAACCTAAATGGGGGTAATCTGCTTGAAAGCTCCATGCTCAGGGGTAGAACTTCCTCAAGTGATATGCGTTCCAGGTGTGGTCGATGGGTCGTCCATCCATGTCTTCGAGTTTGTAGGCTCCATTGCGAGCAACTACCTTTATCAAGTATGGCCCTTCCCAATTGGAGCCTAGGACTTTCCGAGTATTCAAGGTCACTTTCCTAAGCACCAGATCCCCTTCTTAGAAATTCCGAGCTTTGACCTTTCAGTTGAAATATCTAGCGACCCTGCTTTGGCAGATTGCCACTTTCTCAGCTACCTGGTCTTGTTTCTCTTCTAGGAGGTCTAGGTTAGCTCGGAGTTTGACCTCATTGCTTTCAGGTTCAAAGTGCTGCACCCTGAATGAGGTCAATTTATGCTCGATGGAAAGGACCACTTCAACTCTGAAAGCCAGAGAGTAAGGTGTATCCCCGGTAGCTGTCCTATTTGTAGTCCGGTATGCCTAGAGGACCTCGGGCAGCTCTTCGGCCCATTTTCCTTTTTCTGCTATAGTTTCTTCTTCAGAAGCTTCTTGATAGTCTTATTGGTGGACTCCACCAGCCCGTCGGTCTGAGGATGGGCTACTGAAGCAAGCCTAAGGTCGATTCCCAAACCCTTGCAGAAGTCTTTGAATCGGGCGTTGTCGAACTGCTTGCCCAGGTCGGCTACAATGATGAGAGGGGTCACGAATCTACAGACCACGTTGGTTTTGATAAACTTGGTCGTATTCATTTCTGAAATTCGAGAAAGAGGCCCTACCTTGACCCATCTTGTGAAAATATCGATAGCCACGATATCATATTTAACTTGTTTGGGAGAGGTGGGAAGCTGTCCAATTAGGCCGATCCCCCACATGGCAAATGGGTAGGGTGATCTGAGAGATGACAGTCGCTCTAGTGGCAAGTAGTTCAAATTCGAAGTCCTTTGACATGGCTCTCAAGATCGTACAAAGCTTCTTGCGTCTTGGTGGATGGTCGGCCGGTAGTACCCCATATGAAGCACTTGATACGCTAAATCTTCTCCACTGATGTGGTTCCTGCGGTCCCCAGAATAAACCTCTCTTAAAGCTCATTTAACGTCATCAGGATGTAAACACTGAAGTAAGGGGAGGGATCTACCCCTCCTGTTGAGGTACCCATCTACAAGGCAATATCGGACAGTGAGCCTTTTAATTCTTCGGGTTTGATCGGGCTTCTCGGGAAGCTTTCCCTCTTGGAGGTAGGCAACGATCAGGTCCATCCAGCAAGGCTGACGATCCAGGGAACATATTTCCTTACTTGTGGCTATGCTTGGTTGGTCGATCACTTGGAGGGGAACTCCTCATGGTAAGGATTGGCCTCCATTTACGACTATTTTAGCTAGAACATCCGCGCGGTGGTTTTGGTGTCGAGGCACTTGATCGATCTTGAATCCCTTAAATTTATTTTTAAGCTACTGAGCTAGCTTTAGGTAAACGGCCATGTTATTTCCCTTTGCCTGGTATACCCCAAACACCTGATTGACTACAAGTAATGAGTCGCTCTTGATTTGCAGGCAGTCGGCCTCCAGTTCTATGGCTGCCTTCATCCTGGCTTGGAGGCTTCGTATTCCGCTTCATTATTTGTGGCTTTAAACTCTAATCTGAAGCAGTGACAGAATTCAGTCCCCTCCAGGGTCTATTAAAACTATGCTAACTCCTCCTCCAGCTTGCCTAGATGCTCCATCTATATAGAAGGTCCAAGACTTGCAGCCTTTTGGCCAATTATCGATCTCGAAAGTCTTCTCAGGGACCTCATTTGGTGCTGCGAGATTCACTTGGTCTGAGAGTGCTGAAAACTCTGCAACAAAGTGTGCCAAAGCCTGCGCTTTAATCGTGGTCCTGAGCTTATATTTTAAGTCGAACTGAGTGAGCTCTAGGGCCTATAAGACGAGCCTTCTGGATACATCCAGTCTTTGTAAGAATTGACAGAGAGGTTGGTCCGTCACCACTGCTATTGAATAAGCTTGAAAATATGGACGAAGCTTTCTCACCGAAGGTCACTAGAGCATAAGTGAGCTTTTCCAGGAGAATATAATTTTTCTCTGACTTGGTTAAAGCATGACTCACATAGTATATGGGCCTTTGAATCCCGTCACCACACTCCTTGGCCAATGCTCCACTTACTGCAGTTTCTGAGACGGCCATGTAGATTTGCAGCTCCTCTCCGGGATCCGGTCTGACTAACAACGGTGGGCTTGTTAGGTATTTCTTTAAGGCTTGAAAAGCTTGCTCGCTCTCTGGGCTCAATCTCATGTTTCTCCCTTGCTTGATATCTTTAAAGAACGGGAGGCATTTATCGGTGGAGCGAGAAATGAACTTGTTGAGCGCTGCTACACGCCCAGTCAAAATTTACACTTGTTTGAGTGATGTGGGGGATTCCAAGTCTAGGATAGCTTTGATTTTTTTTGGGTTGGCCTCTATGCCTCTCTCATGAACCATGAAACCTAGAAACTTCCCCGATGTTACCCCAAAAGCACACTTGGAGGGGTTCAACCGCATCTGGTTTTTTCTTAGGATAAGAAAGGTCTTGCGAAAGTCTTTTCGGTGTCCTTCTGCTGTTGGTGATTTTGTGATCATGTCGTCGATGTATACCTCCATCATTCTTCCGATCTCGGGCTTGAACAGCTCATTAACCAGCCGCTGGTATATAGCCCCCACATTCTTCAAGCCAAACGGCTTTACCTTGTAGTAGTACAAGCCCTGCCCAATAATGAAGCTGGTTTTATCTTGGTCGGCTAGGTGCATCTTAATCTGGTTATACCCTGAGAATGAGTCCATGAAACGAATAAGTTTATTTCTGGATGTGGAGTCAACCAGCTGATCGATCTTTGGTAAAGGAAAGCTGTCTTTTAGACATGCTCCGTTGAGGTCGGTGTAATCGACACACATACGCCATTTCCCATTTGCCTTCGTAACCATGACCACGTTGGCAATCAACTCGGGGTAGCACACTTCTTTGATAAACCTTGACTTGATCAATTTGTCTACTTCTTCCTGCACCGTAGCGTTCCTCTCAACGTTAAAGTGACGCCTCTTCTGTTTGACTGGCTTGACTGTTGGATCTACCACTAATCGATAGGTAGCCAAGGATACCGGGATCCCGAGCATCTCATCGTGGCTTCAAGTGAAGATGTCCCTGAATTCTCTAAGAAGCCTAATCAAGCCTTCTTTCACTTCTGGTTCGAGGGTAGCCTCGACCTTGACGACTTTAGAGGGATCGTCATTTCTGATGGGTACCTCCTCTAGTCTATCTACAGGTTGCCCGCTGGCCTATTCCTTGCTCTGTTCTTCATCATAAGGCATAATGGGTTCGCTCTCTGGATGCTCCGTGGGCTGCATATCTTCCTGGACTGTCTGGGATGCCTCCATGTCCCAGATCGTTGCAACATGTATGAACTATTTTGCTAAAGCTGTAGGATTGGCGGACACGACATAGCACTTCCTAGCTGCTTGCTAGTCTCCGCGTACCTCTCCCACCTTGGTTCCCATTGGGTACTTCAGGACATTATGGTATATAGACAAGACTCCCTTCAAGGAGGACAAGAATGGTCTCCCCAAGATGGCGTTGTAGGCCGATGGGGTGTCAACCACAACAAAGTCCGTCATAACATTCTGTTAGAAAGGTGAGGTTCCGACGATCACTGGGAGGATCTTTGATCGTGCCTAAATTGTTGTATATTTCGACCCTCATTTCCTATTCCTTTGTCTCGTTCTTGTGTGTATTTTCTGCATATTTTATGTCTAATCGGCTCATTGGTGCTAATTGCAGGTAATAGATGTAATTCTAGTGTTAGAAGCGTTTTACGGTAGTTTTGGCCGAAAAGGGGAAAAAGGTGGTTGAAGGAAAGACAAAAGGTCATCAGCAACTCTAATAGTGCGGGTCAAGTGCGGGTCGCAACCGCACTCCAACCGCACTCTTTCCTACAGCTGGGACCTGATTCATGAAGGAAAGATAAAGTGCGGGTCATGTGCGGGTCATCCAACCGTACTCCACCTGCACTGTTGCTCAAAACAGAGAGTTGGATTTGCACCTGCCAGTCAAAGTACGGGTACAGTACGGGTCATCCAACCTCACTCCACCCGCACTGTTGCCAAGACAGAGAAGCAGACTCGTACCTGACAGATGAATTGCGGGTGAAAATACACAAAGTGTGTCTAATACAACCTAGAGGGGGGTGAATAGGTTTTAGTTGATTTATTACCAACTTTTCGACTTAATCAATTTTAATAGACCTACCCCATATAAGCAATCAATCAATCCAATATAAATATGCGGAAAGCAATAAAAACACAAGGATTGATTTACGTGAGAAACCCTCCAACTGGGCAAAACTCATGGGCTATCCTTCTAGCCACATACAGTCCTCAAATCCACTATTTGAACGAAAGTTTACAACCTAGGTTGACCTCAAGTCACACCTACTTGGTCACTAACCCTTTCACTCTACCCAACGGGCCTTTAATAGTGATTCTAGACCACAAGCTTGTGCACTAACCCACTTAGTCACAAAGCTTAACAATCAATGAAGAGGTTAAACAACCTATGTGAATATGTAAAAGATATTCAAACATGCAATTAATGCTAGACAACACTAAATGCTTATCTAAGGATTTAAAGATGTCAATAAATGCAAATCCTAGATATCAATATCTAAATGCAAATGCATGAAGATTTAGCTAGAAGGGTAAAATCGTCCTAAATGCTAGCTATCAATGAACAAAGCTCTCAACCAACAAACAACAACTCAAACATGTTATAAATGCCAATAAACATAAAGATATGCAATAAAATCATATAAAAGAGCTAACCCTAGGCAAACAAGAACATAAATAAATACAATGAGATTTAGGGCATGTTCAAGTTACCTAGTCAATGAAAGCAAGAAGAATCCATGATGAGATGATGCTTGAAGATGTTAGATGCACATGGATTTGTGTTTGGTTGAGTAAAGATGAGTTCTTGGGAGTTTCTCTCTCTAAGGGAAGCTTGGCCTCACAAAAATGGCTTCTTGAACTCACAAAAACGAGCAAGGAAGAAGAGAGAGTATATATAAGGGAGCTGGTATCTAAACGACATAGTTGCCTAGCAGGGTCATTCTCGCCTCAAGACTAGGACAACCAAATGTCCCTCCTGCTGCCTTGGCCGGGCACCACCCCCCGCCAAGAAGGATTTGGATAGCATAGTTGCCTACCAGGATCATTTTCGCTTATGTACCCAGATTCTTGAAAAATGAAAGGTTAGGTACCTAGTTTCACCTGCGGATTTTTACCTATGTACTAAGATTCCCAGAACAGGAATGCCAGGGATTCAGTATGTTCGCCTTATTTTCGCCATGAAACCAAGATTCCTAGAATAGGAAGGCTAGGTACCACTATTCGCCAGTATTATCGCCTAAGTACAAGGATTCTAGGAACTAGAATGCCAGGTGCCTAGATTCGACTGCATCGTTTCGCCTAAGTACCAGGATCCCTTGAACAGGAATGCCAGGTACCCTGATTCGCCTAAGCCGAGAATGCTGAGAGCGTTTTCTCGTTTCAAGTAGCGGTTACCAGCAAGAAATGATGAGTAAAATTCTTCAAGCGTTACATATTCTGACACCAACCCCAACCAGGTATCGGTGTTAAAGTCTTAGGGGAGTTCTGTTAACAGAATTTTTTGGAAGGGGTCCAAAGAAGAATTTTCCACCAAGTAACCACCTGGTAGGGCCAGAACCTCGACTGCCTATCTACCTAGATGAGGCACCATAAATACGAACCAGTAAAAGCAGGTACATCTACCCCGACACCTGGTGAAGCTGGTACCGCGATACCATGCACCCACTACCTTGACATCAACCCGGAATCCACCATAGACAGGTATCCTACTAGCCAGGCAAGAAGAATTTCGGCACGAAGCCACTAGAATGCTAGAACAAGCGCCATGCCAGCGAGAAGAGACTGGTACACCAGAGTACCTCGCCTGAAGGGAAGAAGCATGCAACACCATCTGACCTCATTAATGGCCATTCACAACTCCATTAACGAGAGAATCAATCAACTCCATTAATGGCCATTCACAATGCCATTAATGAAGGAATCAGTCAACTCCATTAATGGCCATTCACAACTCCATTAATGAGGGAATCAGTCAACTCCATTAATGGTCATTCACAACGTAATTAATGAAGGAATCAATCAACTCCATTAATGGTCATTCACAATGCCATTAATGAGGGAATCAGTCAACTCCATTAATGGCCATTCACAACGCCATTAATGAGAGTCAACTCCATCAATGCCAAGTCAATGTTCCTTTGATTATGAAATTAATTAATGGATTGGGCAACAAGAATCAGAACATATAAATATAACAAAGCACTCTCTAAGAGGGGGGTTCCAACATTTTCTCTGGCCCGACATTCTCTCCAACATTCTCCAACAGCTCTCCAATATCTCCATGTCTCCAAGATGTCCTGATCCCAGATTTCATCCATTGCTCCATAAGAAACAGTTCGATATCTCCTACCATTGTATCGACTATTATGCACATTAATTTTCTCCATAAATGTATCCGTACCAAGTGGTACCCCATCAACTATGACCTATCAAGTCTCAATTTGTACTAATGTAAGCTCTCCGGAGCACCTCTCGAGATATATAAATATAAAGAAGGGTCTTTCTCCTTCCTATGGATACTGCCCGGGGGTTTTTCAGCATGTGATCAATCTTGATGCTTTTTCCCCCTAGGTCAGTCCATCTCTACCAAAAGAGTTGTCATTCTCTCATCTATCTCCTTGTTATGAATGTATGTATGTGTGCTAGGCACCGACTCATGTACCTCTCCTGGCTCATTATCTAGGTTAGGGGAATATTGAAGCCACCTAGAGAGGTGACTAGGTACCAGGATCAGATACCAGGACCGGGTACCTGCCTACTGCACCAAATGGGCGGGATGATTGTTCTCCTACCTATCTTACCTCTCTCGCGGTAACTACCCCGTCTAAGGATGTTGATCGATCTGATTCTCTCCTTCACTCTTACCAGAACCACGGTACGAAGTACCTACCCCCCGCTGCAACCTCCGGAGTAGCGGGTAGAGGGTGTTGATTGAGATTTTCACCCCGAGTGAATTTTTCCATTAACAAGAACTTAGATTTGAATTGTAAACAACATTTTAAAAAAAAAAACAGTGCATTTATATGGTTCTAAATTAGATGTCAACAAAGTAGAAGATGTATGCATGTCATCATATAAAGAGAGGGTTGAAAGAGTAGATTGAGAGAGTGATTATAGTATCCCTCTGTAATATAATGCTTAATTGCGTTGGAACCCCGTTCACTGGTAACGCAGCGGAAATATGTTTTAAAATTTTTATTACAGATCATAAATGATCTAGAACCAGTGAACTTGAGACCGTAATTATTTTTTCAGAAATAATACATACAATATGTAAACACAGGAAATTGTAATCAATATATAAAAATAATTAGAACCTTACCAACATTTGGAGGCTCCTTCACTTTACGATATGCTCCTGGTCTGTACCACTGATCTTCCTAGCTATATCCCGGAACTGGTAACTGTGTGTGGGCGCGTCACGTACTCAGGAACTTAGGAGGATGTAGAGAGAATATGAAGAAACTATTTCTTCCAAAGAGAAAAAATAACCAGAACAATTCTAGTTCTTAAAAAAAATATTAATAATATATATATAATTTTTCAATAGTGCAACAATTGCACAAAACCTTTTCTCTTTTTTTGTTTATTTCTCACGCACAACACTTGTGCTATCTCTTTTAGAAAATATCAAACGCACACTCATTTTTGTGCTGATCACTTTCTCTTTTATTTTTTTTTATTTTTTTTTTCTTTTTAAAATTCAAAATCAATTTTAATCAAAAAACAAATCAATCTAATCTTTTATGATATCAAATATCTTTAAAGATATTGATTAATATTTATTTTATTTAATATGATTTGAATTCAAACTATTTAAATTCAAAATTCAAAACATAATTTAATAAAATAAAATAATCATATTATCATATTTTATTCAAAAACAAATATCAACAAACATCATCCATTTAGTGATTAATAACATGATTAAATAATCTTATTATTTAATTTAATTAATCACCATTATTCATTAATCAAATAGTCTCATTATTCAATTAATTCCTGAATAAATATGTGTCACTTTCGTAACACAATTAATTGGACAATCCAATTAATTAACTGTGACCCTTGTTACCTAAATCGATCGGGCTAGCAAGGGGACCTAATGGACCCACAGTATTTTGAGCTCCAATAATCCTCGGAATCATTAATTAAACTCTTTAATTAATATTCCTTGATTATTAACTCCGGTGTTATTCCACTAAAATCCTGAAGTTGCACTCTCTCAACTGTATACGCTTTTACACAGACCGATACAACTCGGTGTCCATCGATATAGCTATTACACATGGTGTGATCCTCCACAGTAGTTCATAATTAGAGCTGGGTCATAATGTCCGTTACACCCCTCTAATTACATATATTCTTTAAGTACCGTTGATTCTCTAATGGATAATAAATCCTATTTCCTCACGGAATTAGAAGAGCGCTCATATTGTCCAAGCCCCGAATCAACCCTTAAGGGAACTACCATCTACTTCTCACAAGAAGGAGTGGATTCCACTATTGTGTACATACCTTCCCAGCCACAAGCCAAACCGCAATCCCAACATACGGAGTATATTGATCAGGAACTGCATCTGACCTCACCCATAGTATATCAAAGACCACGATCTAACCTGAAGGAGTCGATAAGACACTCAGGATTAAGATCACCCACATATAGCCAACATTAGTTGATATATATGAATCTCATCAGTAAACGGATCTTGGTGAGAGATTCATATAGATCATGGCCCAGTCCTATATGATCACTTCATACAAGATGCCTCCATTCTCATATCTTATATGAATGATTCGGGATAGAATCACCGTACATTACGGAATAGACCGCAGCTATAGATTAACCACAAATAAAGTACCCATCATTATTTGTTATCTATGGACTCTTTAGATTGCACGTCTCTTACTGTATCCATCCGTATATGACACTCATATACACAGTTCGAGATTACATCTGGCAATCTAGGATGTTAATATATGCACAAGTTATAAAATAAACAACACAACAAGAATGAATTGAACTTTTCTTTTTATTTATTTCATAAATCCATTTACAAATTACATCTTTAGGGCATAAACCCCAACAAATTGATGGATCATAAACTCTCATACTGAATTTATTAAATTCATGAATATGTAGTAAATTTTTGTGATTTTTCTTATATATAATAAAGTAAGTGCAAGACATGTGAATTATTAACTGAGAATAATTTTTTTTTTTTTGTTTTTGATAAAAGCATTTGTTTAATTTTTTTAATAAAAAGATGATACCAATTCAATAATTAATTACCCAAGAATATGAAATACATTGCAAACTTTATGTACCAATAATTATTTAAACTTGCAAATGACTTAATTATATAATGTTAGAACAATAATATTATATTGAATTTTAAAACTTACTTTGAACAACAAAAAAATATTTACATTTCACTAAATTTTGACAAAAAATAGTTAAAAATCTAATATATATATATATATATGTATATCATGTATATTATAAATGGATTCTACACATTATGAAAATTTATTATTAATGACTAGATTGATATGTTTAATCTAACGATTGGAACAAAATGAAATGAATATGTTAACAGGGTTTTTTGGCAAGGGTCCAAAGGAGAATTTTCCACCAAAAAGCATCTACCTGGTAGGGACCAATCCCAGCTCTCAGGTACTTAGTGGGACCGATACCACAACCTAGATAAAATCAATACCTAGTAAATACAAGAACCTCGACTACCACCTACCTAGATGAAGCACCAGAGACATTCAACCAGGAAGAACAGGTACCACGGCTGGCATCCATTCTGACACCTGACGAATGGGGTACCATGATATGGCAGACCTAGTGCATTGCAGGTACCCGGTCCCTCATTCCTGGAACCCCGGTACCACGACGCATACCTGGCATTCCAGAACACCTTGACATCAGCTAGAGACCAACCAAGACAGGCCCCCCGCATGTCCAGCAGGACGAATATCACTATGAAGCCACCAGCATGATAGAATAAGTGCCACGCTAGTAAGTCAGAACAGTACACCAGTGTACCACGCCACCAAGGCGTAGAACCAGTGTACCTCTCCAAGCAGCGGAAGCTAGGAAAGTTGACTCCTTCGCCATTTAAAGCGCCATAAATGAGACCAAACGGCCAACCGAATCAGAGTTTAAACACGATAGTAATTAACGGGATCAAATCTCGCTCCTTCAGCCCAACTCAACTCCTTTCAACACCTTAAATAGGACTCCAAATAAATCCTCATAAATGTAACCATATTTTGAAGGATATGGGGGACCTATACATACGACCTTGAAGGACAAAGAGGGGGAACGCCAGATCGTATTCTGGATCAGAAAAGGAGAGATTTCTAGACTCAGAGAAACTTCTTGTGAGTTCTCTGAAGTCAGTGAGAGTTTAAGACAATCATTGGACGGATAGTAGCCACTTATCGACATAAACGGAATTCTCCATCTCCATTTTTATGTTAGAGAGAGTGAAGAGAGAGTGAAGAGAGAGTGTTGTAACTTTTACACAGTACTTATCTTAATAAAACAGTACCATTTATATTCCTCATGGTTCCTTTGTTCTTGTTCGTCTTCATCTCTAATAGCCCAAAGAAACCCCGGTACCGAAGGTACCTCCCCTGCTACCACTTATCGGTAGTGGAATAGGGTGTTAATCAAAATTTTCCTCCCTACATGGATTTTTCAGTTAAAACTTTTTGGCACAGTCTGTGGGAATCACCACACCCTCAAAAGAAAGCATGTTAAACTCGTTTTCTTATACCATTACCAGTATACAACTCCGGTCTTCTCAAGATCATCCCGATCCGTTGGGGCACCAATCAATGTTTCAACTCGGAAGGGTCAGAAGTGAAAGAAGGGGGGAAGAGTCTTAACCTCACTCCAAAGCCATCAGCTACCGCACAGGCTACCCCCCAGATACCTGCCACCCTGACAGTTAACCCTGCCAGTCTGGACCAACAAGTCACGGCCTTCATAGAGAGTATTCGCCTCCGAATGGTTACAGAATGTGGAGCCACTCAGCCTGCGATACCAGATACCAGGGGAGAGGCAAGTCGGCAAGGTACCATGATACCCTTCTTTGACAGGTTGGGACCACCACCTCTGATACCGGCCCACGATAAACTCACGCCCGTGCCCCCGATACCGTCAATCTGCGACAGAGTCAGGCCCATGCGCCTGACTCAGAGACAACCTGAATGATACCAACCTCGAAAGGTGAGATCCGCCATCGACCTCCCCTCTAGGGAGTGCCACTACCCGGTTCAACTAGAAGCTGCTTCTAGACGACCTCAACTAGAAGTGACCGAGAGGTAACCTCGGTCAGCGGCATGAGGTACCATTAGAAGCACCCGAGAAAACCCTCCCCATGGAGAGAACCAGGACAAAACTTCAGTAGCATCTGAGAGGTCTAATGATGGAGATTTTAAGGTAGAGTATGAGGAATGATGGCAACAAGTACCTCCGGGACCAGGTAACTAGAATGGTGAAAGAGATCTAGGAGTTAAAGAAGGGCAATCACCGGGAAAATCGGAAGGACCCTTTGGCAGAAATGAATGCTCCTTTCTCTAGGAGGATCAGAGAGGCAGAACTACCTCCTAAGTTCAAGATGTGAACCGATAAATACTCTGGAACTTAAGATCCCTTGAGCCAGTTGGAGAGCTTTGTTCAATGGACAGAAGTCCAGAATGCTACCAAGGCCGCCATGTGCAGAATGTTCCCTACCACGCTAATGGACTATGCCAAGACATGGTTCAGGAAGCTGCCGGTAAGGAGCGTCGACTCATTCACCAAGTTGAATACCGACTTCTGTACTCAGTTCCAGGGCATTAAACCTTACCCTAAGGATCCCATTCACCTTCAGTACGTGATCCATGAGCGGGGTGAGTCACTTAGAGCCTATGTGGAGTGGTTCCACAAGAAGTTAATTTAGATGGGGGTTTTCACGAATAAAGAGACCTTGGCTAATTTCAGAAGGAATTTATGGGCAGGTAGGTTGTTCCGATCCTTCGCTAAGCACCCACCAGAGTCATACCAGGAGGCCTGTGACATGGTTCTTGAACATAATAAGATAGATGAACATCTCATTGTTAAGATGTAGCACGATGACATGAGATATGCCAAGCGCCAAAAGAAGGAGGCGTCTAACCCTGCTCCAATTCAGAAGAACCAGAATAAGCCTCCGAACCAGTCTAAATACCGGATACCACCTTACCAACCTCAGCGTAACCGGTACCCCGCCATGCGGTCTCCTCCTAGAGCTACACCTCCACCCGGAAGTTGCACGGATAGCTAGAGAAGAAAAGGGGTACACCCATTATACCCCTCTGAACGCATCTTATGAGATAATCTATCTCTTCATCTGTGACAAGGGGTTACTCAGGAAACTTGGTCCAATAAAGGCACCAGCGGATCAACGGAACCGTTATAAGTACTGTGACTTCCACGAGGATGTGGGACACAACACCTAGGAATGCTACCGTTTACGCAACCAGATAGAGGCATTGGTAAGGAGAGGTTGCTTAACAGAATTTCTCCAACTGGTGCGTGATAGCATTCAAACTGGGAATGAGGTATAAGCAGACATTAGAGCAACCAAAGAGAGAACGAAAGCGAAAGGAAAGGATCTGATG
This sequence comes from Dipteronia sinensis, assembly GCA_033220585.1. Taxonomy (NCBI): domain Eukaryota; kingdom Viridiplantae; phylum Streptophyta; class Magnoliopsida; order Sapindales; family Sapindaceae; genus Dipteronia; species Dipteronia sinensis. The sequence goes on from CM065642.1 coordinate 22,129,163, forward strand.
GAGCAGATCCATATATTCCACACTACCTGTGGAGGCCCTATGGCAGGAACCTCCAAAAACTCAAGAAAGAACAACGTCAGGAAGGTGCCCAGGCTAGACGCGGGCCATGACGTCTTCAAGGTCACCAGAAAATGGCATGGATTTTTGTTAACGGAAAAATCCACCCAGGAAGGGAAATTTCGGTTAACACCCTCACCCACTACCGGTGGACAGTAGCGCGGTAGGTACAATTCGGTACCGAGGTCCCATTCTATAACGGAGACAAGAGATAAAATGATGTTAATAGCCAAAATTGGCTAAGGACCAAAGGAAAATTTTACACCTCCCGGACCTGGTTCCATACCTGAGAGTTTCCACCAGGAGACCTCTCTATCTAGAGCCGAACTACGATATCACCCCAGGAACAAGGACGGGCTCCGGAAACATCCGAGATAGAGCCCGGAACGATCAGATCTAGCCCGCATCACCAAAGCTAGAAGCTCCCCTAAGTCGAGGTCACCTCGCATACGCTCCAGAGACTCACCTGTACCTCGATTAACACAGAAGAATGTCCCTAGAAGGCCGCAACTAGCTTCGAAAGGTCAGGGGAAGCCACACCTAGCTTCAAAAGGGTCTAGGGAAGCCAGAACTGGCTCCAAGCTGGATGAAGGATGGCCGCACCTAGCTTCGAAAGGTCAAGGAAAGCCATACTTAGCTTCGAAAGGGTCAAGGGAAGCCAGATCTGGCTCCAAGCTGGATAAAACTTCTCAGATATCAAGGTCAGAACACTAATCAACCTCACTGGTTGGTGCACCACACCATGCCATATTCAACGACCTCTATAAAGGATCATGCTGAAAGGATACGAGGGATACACTGAATCATCATATCTGGAAACGTTACATATATGCAGAATAAGTAATAGAATCCAAAAAGGAAATAAGCTGATCTCCACCACGATACTCTCAATTCGGCAAAGTCAATGACATTAAAAAATCCTGCCCGATAAGGAGGGGAGAGACTGAGAAAATCAAGGGAAGAATCAGTCGGTTTGACCTACAAACTATGTATAAATAGAAAAGAAAGAAAATGAAAAAAAGAGGAGACTACTATTTGACAGGCATACGACAAACAATCAACCATTCCCTAGAGAGAGTTGAGAGCAAAGATAAAAGAATTTCTGTATTTGTATACCATGCTCGTTCAATAAAATATTCTTGCTTTCTTGTCATTTTATAAATCATTGCTACACATACAATAAACCTTGGCCACCACCTACGTGGTAGTGGTCTTGAGGGTGTTAACTGAGATTTCTCACCTTGAGCAAAATTTCCGTTAACAAATGATAGAAGAGATAAAAGGGACCGGGATATATAAAAGAACAATGTTTTATTTAGTAACACTATAACAAAGTTACAATGCATATATTCTTCTCTCTTTTCTTACTCTTTTACACAGGGTGGTGGTGGAGAAAGCGTTTATGTAGATAAATGGCTAATTCCCTCTCAGTGATTGTCTATTAACTCTCACTGGCTCCAGAGAAATGTCAAGAAGTTCCTCTGGTTATAGAGATGCTTTTTTTTGTTCTCCCAACTCTTTCTGGGATTCGACCCTTCACTTTGTCCTTCAGGGCTACACATATAGGCTCTTAATATCCCTTAGAATCCAGTTCCTTTAATGGGGATTATTTGGAATCCTTTTTTAAGTATTTGGCAGAAGTTGAGTGAGGCTAAATGCGCGGGATTTGATCCCGTTAATCACTGTCGAATTTCATTTCTGATTTGGTTGACCGTTCGGCCTCATTAATGTTGCTTTATTTTGGCGATCGAGTCAACATTCATTCTTTGTGGAGTTTGAAGGGAAATTATGGACTTTGGCGGAATGAGGCACTAGTGCATCAGTTCGATCCCACTGGTATGGAGCTTGTTCTGCTTCTTGCTGGAGTGGTGCTTGTGTCTTCACGATCATCTTCGTACTGCTTGGCAGGTAAGGTACCTGCCCTGGAGGGGCTCAGAGTAGATATCAAGGTACTAGGTACCAGGTGGAAGTTGAGGCAGTACTAAGGTGGGTATCGAGGTACCGGGTATCTTGATTGATGTCGAGGTACTTGCGGGGTGCTGGGCTTGCAAGTTATCATTGTACTGGTCTTAAGTTGGAATTAGTAGCTTCAGTAGGGTGAGGTACATGCCTTCGTTAGCTCGCGGTGCTAGTGTCCTATCTAGGTAGATAGGTAATCAAGGTTCTGACCTTACCCAGCATTGGCTCCATCTAGGTTGTGGCATCGGTCTCACTAGTTACCTAGAATATCATGATGGTTCTTCCTAGGTAGATTCTTATTGGAAAATTCTCTTTTGGTCCCTTGCCAAAAAACCCTATTAACAGTAGTCCCCCTGACTTGAACACCGGTACCAGGTCGGGGTTGGAGTCAGGATCGATAGCACTTGGAGAATTTTTCGTAATTGTCTTGTAAAAGGGAATCTTCTCTTTACAGGCTAATTTAAATGGGTCTTCCACGTGGCTGACCAAGGTAGGCCAAATTCAAAAAAGGAAATTTTTAGGGGCACACGTTTCTCGAAGCCGTTCCCTCCACGTCACCGATTATCCCGTGCCATTGATTACCTTCTCTGCCCTTTACAAGCAACTATCTCTATATAAACCCTGCTCCTTCACAGTGTACTCACTTAAGCAAACTTTCCCGAACAAGAGTCTTAAGGAAAAAACCTAGCTTTCTCCCTCCTCGTAAATCTTTAAATTTCTCTTTTTCCATAAACCAAACTCTGGGCATGGCATCATGTCTTCACCTGATGGAGACAGTATCGAGCAGTTGTTTGATAGTGATGCGGTGGCCAGCGGAAGCCTCGTCCCTAGAAAAAGGGCACACGTTGACAGCTACAGCGGGGACGACGTTCCCTTTCAGCGGCGGCGTTCCAACCAAAATGTTACAATCAGGACAAGCTTTTCGAACAATCTCGATGCTCCGGTTGATATCGACCGGGAGTCGTGTGGAGATTCAGAAGCTACCGTTGGGGTAGGTAGAGACCGGGTCGGCGAAGTCACAGACACCGTGTTAAGGGTACTCGCCCTTCCTTACGAGTATAGATGCATCCCCGATTCGACTAGCACCTCGGACATTGTGGAGTGCTTGTGGAGGGATTTTAAGATCCCTAAAGATATCTCGATTGCCATACCCCCGCCTGGGTATGATATGTATACTCCCAATCCTGGTGAACTTCCGATTCATACTGCAGCCTTTGACAACAGAGTACAGCTACCTCTCCACCCTACCTTGCGTAGGGCGCTATATGCCTTGCAGCTCACCCCTCTTCAGCTGACACTAGGGTTTTGGAGGCACCTGGTGGGGTTCTTGGTATTATGAAGAGAACAGTGTGAGAGAGACAACATCGACTGGGAACCGGGACCGGACGAAGCTCGGATACATGTTCCAGATCGCTGCCAACGCCCTGGGTCTAAAGGGCCAGTTCTATGCTTAGGCAAAGAACAATTTTAAATTTGTGGTACCAGGGGCCACGAAGAAAGATATCTCCTAGAGGGAGGAATTGGTCATCATCAAGGGTGAATGGGGCAGCTTGGTTCATATCGGAGGAATTGAACTCAAGGTTCCTACTTGTTTTAGTGGGAAGCCCACGTTGGAGAAGAGTAAACTCTCCACCGAATCGGAGAAAATCTTGAAGGCTATCATGGCCTGAAATTACATCAATATGAAATATCCTATCACGGAGGCCTTCGAAGCAAAGAGGGTAGATTGCTACCTCCGTATTTCCGGTGCTTTCCCAGGTAAAGGAGTTTCTGACTTTGCCTATACTATACTGCTTCATTGATTCTGTAGATATTGACTCTAGCTATTCTAGCATTTTTAGCAGTGTCTCTATCGGTTTCTAAGGTGGAGCTCAACCAAGCTGGTACCAGTTGATTCGCCCCTAGCATCCCCCATCAGACTTCCCGCTCCAGCAGGCTCATATCTTGGTGGAGGGTTAAGTATTCCTACTGGACCTAGCATGGTCTCAGTCGAGGTACCTGGGGTTTCAATTCCTCAGGTAGCTAGGTCCCTGGATATGTTTACAGCCCGAGTGAGTAGGGCCCGAGGTGCTCCCAGGCGGGTGCAAGATCTATCACCCATCAAAACCGTTTTGGCTGCAGTTGCTATTGATGCTGATGCTTCAGCTCCCTCTACCTCTCCCGCTATGGCAACTGGTTGAGAAAAATTCTGATCCCACTATGGCTAGTCAGGTGGTACCTCGGGATAGGTCACGATCGAGGTCAAAGGATAGCAGTTAGGATGAAATCTTGGCTCAATTTGTTGCTTCCTGTCCAGGTGGGAGCTTGGATGTCATGACGGCTATACCCACTGAGATTTTAATCAAAATGGGATCTGCTCTTCTGGCTGAGGTAAGCTGTCTCGTTTAGCCTTTTATCTCGATTCCATAATCGGCTATATTCCATCTTACGCTTTGTGTTTGGCAGGCCTCCAAGTTTAATGTGGCGATGAACCATCAAGTCGACTTTCTCTGGGCACATGTCAAAGATGCTACCACTGAGTTGGAGAAATCCAAAGTGGAGCTTGCCACAGCTGCTAGAAGCGTAGAGGTCTTAAACCAGTCTATAAACAATGCTAAGAAGAAAGTAGACGAGGCGATAGGGAGCGGATGCATTTTGCTTTAGATATTGAGAGACTCAGATCCCTTCATCCCAGGGAGGAGAGGGAGATCGCGAAGGAGAGAGTAATGAAGCTAGGAGAAGGAGATTCAGTCCCTACGTGATAGAGTGACCAACCTCGTCGCTTAAGTAGACACCGCCTTTGGGGATGGCTACTTTTTTTGTGGGCTACCAGGTGGCTTTAGTTTTCCCTCCTCCGTTTGACATGAGTGTCATCGCGGGGTGGAACCAGGAGGAGATTATGGCAAAGGCTGCTGAACATGCTGGGCAACGCCCTCCGATGTAGCTGGACCTTCCCAGGTTGCTGGAGCTAGTGGAGTGGCAGGAGGTGAAGACTAGAGTTCTATCTCCCTTCCTCCACCAAGCGATGTTGGAGCAGATCCCAATCTGAAGGCTCCTGAAGCTGGAGTGGCTCAAGTTGAAGGAGGGGTTTCTGCCCCTTCTACTTCTCCTGCCAAAGTTCGTCAAGGAGGTAAGGGATCGGCCTGCTACTGATGATGGAAAATCAGCCATGCCTATCTTTTCTTCTGATCCTGCCCAGGTAGTGGAGGGTAAGGCTACTTCGACTTAAGAAATTGGGGAAAATTCTGACCAAGCAGCAGCAGGGAGAGCTTCAGGGCGATCTGTCTCAAGTGGAGTTTCTGGTTGTAGTGGGTTCCCAAGAAGTAGGCGGGGTTCTATCTAGGCACCGAAGAGGGAGAAACTGTAACTGGCGGGGTTGGAGAGAAGACTGCCAACTAGGAGGCGAAAGATGCATCACTCAGTTTGAACTTCTATCCAGTCGACTTTATTTTTTTATTTATTTTTATTTTGTAGCCCGCGATCGGGGAATGGGCTCCCTAGCTTTAGTAATGAGAATGCTTTTTCTTTTTTCCTTAGCTTCATGCATGTGTAGTTTATTAAACTCTTGGTTGAACTTCGCCTTATTCTGAAGTAGAGTCCCCAATATAATTTCGATCCCATACATTCCCATCTTCGGATAAATCCCAGTGCCTAGGTGTAGACTTGGTGATCTATCCTTTATTTAATCCAGATAGGATGCAGCCGTTGATATAATTGGTCTAGAATTGGTATCACAGATCATGATACTTGGAAATAGAGATTGCTGTGTTCCATGCCACCTTAGAGGTTATCCTGATTAAAAACCTCTTTTTTGGAATTCCTGCACAGGAATTTTTGGTTTGAATTCTATATTCAATTGTTCTTACACGTGTCAGTCTAGGACAAATTCGATTATCTCGAACATCAAACTTAAGGGGGGGGGCACGCTTTGCAAGGCTGTCATTTCCTATACACCGAATGTTGTGTCCCATTAATGACCTTATCCTCTCGCTTCTGATACTCGATCTCTTCTTCTATAAATACCTTTACCCATTTGACAGTTATTCATACTACCTCTTTACTCTTTTAGTGGAGCGACAAATCCCAGCCAATCGGTCAATGATCGTCGTGTTAATTAGCACTATTGGAGGAGGAGGAGATGTAAGTTCTGTGACTAGCAGGATGCTTGGTATTATGGATAGAATGGTGCGAGACGGACTTAATTACCAGGGAATCATAACTGGTCGTGATTTCTTGGATCAAGAGGAACAGTGGATCACGGAGTTACACCCTTGCCAATGGTGTAGACATTACCTAAGTAGGCCGCAGCTTCGTATCCAGTTGCATCTTGAATATTGAGGGTTTCAAGGTTACCCTCCTATGTTCGATGACTCCAACACGGCCTCTGTTCCTACCTTCGGGGGTCGCGGTAGTATCGTCGACATATGTCTTGGTTGAAAATAACATTGCTAGGTAGGCAGATTGAGAAAGTAGGCTAGGAGCTGGAGAGGTAGCCGACATTTCCGAATCTCCAGTTTACTTTCTGTCATTTTCTTTCTTGTTTCTTATATATAGCTTGAAATAAAGGCTGGGTTCCCTGATTTGATCAACGGAGATACCCTCGTTTCTTTCTTGTATGTATCTTGAAATTAAGGGCTGGGTTCCCTGATTTCCCTCTATATCTGTTTACTGAATTCTACAACATTCTTCTGACTGTAACGTAAACTTGAGCAATAGTCCCCAGCATAAAACCTGACTTAATCAATACTTGGTAACGCCAGGAACCTGATAAGAACAAAAGTAGAGAAACGACGGGTGACCGGTACCATGGTACCTAATCGAAGAATCTCAGGACCCTTTCCCCGAGGCTCAATATGGCTCATTATTATCAGTGATCGTTGTATGTAGGTAAGTTGAGGTACCAGGCGTTCCATTTCGATGGAACCTTGGTAGCTTGGAAGAGATTTGGTCGAAAAAAGTCTGGGTACTGGAGATCCTCATTCTTCTGAGGACCTCGGTACTTTGGTGGAATAATCTGTTGAATCTGGGTACCTTGCATTCCTGTTCCAGGAATCTGGGTATTTGGGCGAAATGATCTGGGGAATCTGTTGGCAACAAGATCCTGGTAGGCAACTAAGGCCACTTTAGCACCAGGTCTTTCTTAGTGGGGCGTGGTACCCGACCAAGGCTTTGATCTGGCAGGCAGCTATGCTTTTACTTATCCAGACCCTTCTCAGCCAGGGGTGGTGCCCGGCCGAGGTCTGAACCTGTCAAGCAACTATGCTCTTTAGATCCAGGTCCTTCTTGGCGGGGGGTGGTACTCGGCCAAGGCAGCAGGAATGTCATGTGGCCTTTCCTGGTCTTGAGGAGCTCCTCCTGGAGGGATTAATCCGATCCAGGGCATCAAGACTGCTATGTTGCTATCCAGGTCTTTATGGTGATCCTCCTAGAGAGGTCGACCCGGTCTAGGGCATCTAGACAACTATGTAGCTATCCTGGTTTTATGGCGATCCTCCTAGAGGGGTTGATCTGGTCTAGGGCATCAGGATAACTATGAAGCTATCCTGGTTTTATGGCGAACATTGTGAATTATGGCGATATAGCATGGACAGATGTAGACAAATGTAGAAAAATGGAGAAAAAGATCTTCTTTATCGATAAATCAAAAGAGGAATACAAATACTCATAAGTATCAACCTCGAGGCGGTCCTGATCGGTCTTTCCTGCCTAGTTTTCGGGTAAAACCTCTTCAAGTGATCAGCATTCCAAGTGTGGTCTATCGGATGTCCATCCATATCTTCCAATTTGTAGGACCCGCTCCAGATCACCATTATAATCAGGTAGGGTCCCTCCAAATTTGGTGATAACACTCCGTCAGATCTCCTCCGGGTTCTCTGAGTAACCTTCCTGAGAACCAAGTCCCCCTCTTTGAAGTTTCGGGCTCTTACTCTCTTGTTGAAGTAACGGGCAATCCGGCTCTGGTAAACTGCTGCCCTTTCTGCCACCCTGTCCTGTTTCTCCTCCAAGAGGTCCAAGTTGACCCTCAGCTTGTCTTCATTCCCATCGGGGTCAAAACGTTAAACCCAGAAAGAGCTGAGCTTATGCTCGATAGGAAGGATATCTCTACCCCAAAAGCTAATGAGTAAGGGGTTTCTCTAGTAGCAGTCATTTTAGTGGTGCGGTAAGCCCATAACACGTCTGGGAGTTCATCTGCCCATCTCTCTTTCTTCTATTGAAGCTTCTTTTTCAAAAGCCTCTTGATAGTCTTGTTTGTGGCCTCTACCAGGCCATTGGTTTGGGGGTGTACAACAAATGCAAAACAAAACTTGATTCCTAGGTTCTTGCAGAAGCCACGGAATCTGGTGTTGTCACACTAGTTTGCCCAGATCCGTGATAACGACCATCAGGGTCCCAAATCGGCAGACCACATTCTTCTTGATGAACTCACTCGTGTTTGCCTCAGTAATTTTAGAGAGGGCTCCACCACCTATCTGGTAAAATAATCAATTGCCATGATTGCATGCTTCTGTTGACCAGGCGCGGTTGGGAGTGGTCCAATCAAGTCCACTCCCCAGAAGGAAAATGGGTAATGAGAGCTAATGGAAGACAATCATTCTAGAGGTAAGTGATGTAGATTAGATGTCTCCTGGCATGGTTCATACGATCGTACGAACTGCCTCGCGTCATGATGCAAGGTTGGCCAGTAATATCTCATGCGCAACACCTGGTAGGCTAGCGCTTCTCCCCCGGTACGATTTCCACAGTCCCCTGCTTGTTTTCTTGATCTTACGAGCTAGGTCAAGACTTTCAAGGATCTTTTCTTCTTGGAGGTAATCTACGATGGGATCCATCAAACATGGAAGTCATTCCACAGGGTTGACTTCTTTTCCTTCCATTATACTAGGTACAGGGATTATCTGGAGGGGTGCCCCTTTTGGTTGCGCTTGTCCTCCACTAGCAGCTATCTTAGCTAGGATATCGGCTCAGTGGTTCTACTATCTGGGTACCTGCTCAATTTGGAACCCCTTAAAATGGGTCATAAGCTTCTGGACTTTACCGAGGTAAGCTTCCATATTATCTCCTTTTGCCTAGTATGAACCGGTTACCTGGTTGACCACCAGCTGCGAATCACACTTAGCATAGAGATAATCTGCTCTAAGGTCTGCTGCGACCTTCATCCCCGCTAGCAGGGCCTCATACTCCGCCTCATTATTAGTGGTGCTAAACTCAAATCTGAAACAGTGATAGCATTCGATCTTTTTTGGATCAGTCAGAACAATTCCTCCCCCGCTTCCTGCTTGACAGGATGCCCTATCCATATACATGATCCAAGTTTCCCGATTTGTAAGCCAATCTGCAGGTTCTTGCTCTTTCTAAGGGATCAGATCTGAGCTCGGGGAGGTACCTTGGTCAGGCGTTGTACTGAATTCTACCACGAAATCTACCAAAACTTAGGCATTTATGGTAGTTCGGGCTTTGTATTTGTTGTCGAACTGGGTAAGCTCGAGTGCCCACAGTACGAGTTTTCCTGACACATATGGTCTTTGAAGAAACTGGCGTAGAGGCTGATCAGTGACCATCGTGATCGTGTGAGCTAAGAAATAAGGGCGGAGCGTCCTGGCGGTAGTTACTAGAGCAAAAGCAAGCTTCTCCAGTAGAGTGTAATTCTTTTCTGATTTGGTCAGGGCACGACTCATATAGTAGACAGGACGCTGAACCCCATCTCCGTATTCTTTTACCAATGTTCCGCTGACAGCGGTTTCAGATACTGCTGGGTATAACTGTAATTCTTCTCCTGGTATCGGGCTAGCTAGCAAAGGTGGGCTAGCGAGGTATCTCTTCAATGATTGGAAAGCTAGCTCGCTCTTCTGGTCCCACTTCATGATCTTCCCTTGTTTGATTGCCTTAAAGAAGGGGATACACTTGTCAGTGGATCGTGATATGAAGCGGTTCAGGGCTGCAATTCGTCCAGTCAAACCTTACACTTGTTTGAGTGAGGTGGGAGACTCAAGATCTATGATGGCTTTGATCTTCTCTAGATTAGCTTCAATTCCTCTCTCATGGACCATGAACCCGAGATATTTCCCGGCTACAACTCTGAAGGCGCATTTAGCAGGGTTTAACTGCATCTGATTTTCTCTGATTATTTGGAAAGTCTGGCGGAGGTAGTCCTGGTGATGCTCAGCTACCTAAGACTTCGTGATCATATTATCGAGGTATACCTCCATTGACCTTCCTATCAATCCTCTGAACAAACGGTTGACCAGGCGCTGGTAAGTAGCCCCAGTATTTTTTGAGCCCGAAGGGCATGACCTTGTAGCAATACAGGACTTGCCCGGTTATGAAACTGGTTTTATCCTAGTCAGCTGGGTGCATCATAATCTTGTTGTATCCTAAGAAGGCATCCATAAAGCTTATGAGTGTTTTACCCGTGGTTGAATCTACTAGTAGGTCAATTTTTGGTAGCGGGAAGGTGTCCTTCGGGCATGCGCGGTTGAGGTCAGTGTAGTCAACACACATACGCCATTTCCCGTTTGCTTTGGTCACCATGAGCACGTTGGCAATCCACTTAGGGTATCAGGATTCCCTGATGAATTTTGCTATCCGCAGCTTGTCTACCTCATCTTGCACCGCAACATTTATTTCTGAGTTGAAATGCCTTCTTTTTTGTTTAACCGGCTTGAAGGTGGGGTCTACGGCTAACATGTGAGCTACTAAGGTAACTGGTATCCCTGGAATCTCCTCATGATTCTTGTACAAAGATGTCGTTATATTCTTGTAAGAGTTTTACCAGATCCTTCTTTACCTCATCCTTCAATGTTGAACCTATCCTGACTACCTTGGAAGAATCGTCCTTCCTGATAGGTATCTCTTCTAACTCTTCTGCAGGATAGCCACTAGCCCATCCCTTCTCTTCCTCCTCCCTGATCTCTATATCAGGAGAGTTCTCGTATGGATCCCTTTTCAACTGAGCTTGTTCTGTCTTCAAAGTCTTCTTTTGGTAATTCTTGATCCCGTACAATGGTTATCTGCGCACATTGCTTGGCGAGCACCACTGGGTTGTGGACACTGCATAACATTTGTGGGCTGCTTGCTGATCTTCTCGTACCTCATCTATCTTGTCTCCCATATGGAATTTCAAGACATTATGGTAGATTGACAGAACACCCTTTAGGGCCGACAAGAAAGGTCTACCAAGAATGACGTTGTAAGCCGATGGGGTGTCGACCACAATGAAATCTGTCATGAGATTCTGTTAGAGAGATGTTGTTCCTATTATTACCGATAGGATCAAGGATCCGGTAGGGATCAGTGAGTCTCCTGTGAACCCTTACAGCGGGGTAGTGCAGCTGTTGTAACAAAGATTTTTCAAGTTAAATCGCTCTAGAGCTCCCTTAAAGAGAATGTCGACGCTGCTACCTATATCGACCAGGACACGATTGACCAAATTGTTGGCTATTTGAAAAGTGATAACCATGGGGTCATCGTGGGGTTGGACAATGTTGTATACATCTTCCTCAGTAAAGATAATCTATGCTGCAGAAAGGGATTGGGGCAGTCCCCTGGTAACCTTGAAGACATCTTGGCCCGCATCTACACTGGGCACTTTTCTGGCATGATTCTTTATATAATAGTTGGAAGTCCCTGCCAAGGTGGGACCTCCACTGATGGTGTTGACTAAATGGATCTGCTCCATCAGATTCTTCCCTCTCGCCTTCCTTCCTTCTTCAAATGCTTTAATGTCTGCTTGCACCTCCTTCCCGGTACTAATGTTGTAGCGCACTTGTTGGAGGAATTCCTCAAAGCAACCTCCTTTCACTAGGGCTTCAATCTAGTTTCACAGACTGTAACATTCTGAGGTTTTATGACCTACATCCTAGTGGAAGTCAAAATATTTGTAACGGTTTCGGTGATCGACTGGTGCCTTTATTGGACCTGGTTTCCTAAGCAATCCTTTGTCACAGATGGCGAGGTAAATCAGTCTTGTGAGATGCGTTTAGGGGGGGTGTAGTGGGAGTACCTCATTTCCTCTCTATCTACCCGCGCTACCTCCTTGGGTGAGAGCGCAACACTGGCAAGAGTCCGCCTGACTAGGTACCGATTCTACCGAGGCTGGTAGAGTGGCGACCGATATGTAGACTTGTTGGGAGGTTTGTTTTGATTCTCTTGAATATGTGCAGGCTTGGGCACCTCCTTCTTTTGGCGCTTGGCTGCTCTCATGTTATCATGCTCCATCTTGACTCGGAGCTGTTCATATATCTCTATCTGCTCCAGAGCTCTGTCGTAGGCCTCTTGGTACATTTCAGGTGGATGTTTAGCGAAAGATCTGAATAATCTACCAGCTCATCAGTTTCTCCTGAAATTTTCCAGGGTCTCCTTTTCTACGAAGACTCCCATCTCAATCACTTCTCTGTAGAACCTCTCCACGTAGGCCCTAGGGCGTTTCTCCCCGCTCTTGGATCAAGTATTGAAGATGAATAGGATCCTTGGGGCGTGGTTTGATGCCCTCGAACTGAGCGCAGAAGTTGGTGGTCAACTTAGTGAACGAGTCGACACTCCCAGCCGGTAGCTTCCTGAACCATGTCTTGGCATGGTCAGTTAGCGTGGTAGGGAACATTCTGAACATGGCAGCTATGGTATCATTCTGAATCTCCATCTGTTGAACAAAGCTCTCCAGGTGGTTTAAAGGATCTTCAGTTCCAGAATACTTGTCCGTCGGTATCTTAAATTTAGGGGGTAACTCTGCCTCCCTGATTCTCCTAGAGAAGGGGGCATTCATTTCCCCAAGGGGATCTTTCCGGTGTTCCCGGTGCTTGCCCTTTTTTAGCTCCTAGATCTCTTTGGCCATCCTGGCTACCTCGTCGGGGAGCTGTTTGTTGCCACCATTTCCGGATTCCACTTCTGATTCTCCATCGCCAGATCCCTCTGAGGTCGAGGAGGTGTCACCCCTACCCTCCTCTTGGGGAAGGTCTTCTCTGGCGCTTCTATTGCTATCTCTCGCCACTGATCGAGGTCACCTCCTGGCTGCTTCTTGCTGAGGTTACTTAGAAAAATCTGCTGGTTGGATCGGGAGGTAGCGCTCCCTCTGCGGGAGATCGATAGTGGACCTCTCCCGTCGGGGTTGATTCCCTATAGGTTGTCTTGGAACTGGGGGCATGGGCCCAAGCCTATCATGGATTGGTATGGGAGGTGGTATCCCCAACCTGTCAAAGGGAGGTACCCTGGTACCTTGCCGAACGGTGTCTCCCCTGGCATCTAGTACCGCAGGCTGGCTGGCACTACCTTTCGTGACCATTTGGAGGTGAATATTCTCTATAAAGGTTGCGACCTATTGGTTTAAAGTGGCAGGCCCAGTTGTTGGGGCGGTAAGTACTTTGGAGAAGCCAGCGTAGTAGTTGATAGCTTCGAGGTGGGATTACGACCCTTCTCTCCTTTCTTTTACTTTTGGCCCTTACGGGTTGAAGCGTTTGATTGATGCCCCAACTGGTTTGGATGATCCTGAGAGGATCAGAGCTCCAATGTTTAAAATACTTACAAGAAACCGAGATATACAGGCTTTCTTATAGGGTGTGGTTTTCCCACAGACGGCGCCAAAAAGTGTTAACGGAAAAATCCACCTAGGAGGAGAAATTTTTGTTGACACCCTCACCCACTACTAGTGGGCAGTAGTGGGGTAGGTACATTCGGTACTAAGGTCCCTTTCTGTAACGGAGACAAGAGATAAAATGATAGAAGAGATAAAAGGGACCAGGAGATATAAAAGAACACTGTTTTATTTAGTAACACTATAACAAAGTTACAACGCATACATTCTTCTCTCTTTTCCTACTCTTTTACATAAGGTGGTGGTGGAGAAAGCATTTATGTCTCTAAGTGGCTAATTCCCTCTCAGTGATTGTCTATTAACTCTCACTGGCTTCAGAGAAACGTCAAGAAGTTCCTCTAGTTATAAAGATGCTTTTTTCTGTTCTCCCAACTCTTTCTGGGATTCGACCCTTCACTTTGTCCTTCAAGGCTACACATATAGGCTCCTGATATCCCTTAGAATTCGGTTCCTTTAATGGGGATTATTCAGAATCCTTTTTTAAGTATTTGACAGGAGTTGAGTGAGGCTAAAGGAGCGGGATTTGATCCCGTTAATCACTGTCGAATTCAATTTCTGATTTGGTTGACCGTTCGGTCTCATTAATGGCACTTTATTTTGGCGATCGAGTCAACTTTCCTTTTTCGTGGATCTTGGAGGGAAATTCTAGACTTTGGCGTAATGAGGCACTGGTGCATCAGTTCGATCCCACTGGTATGGAGCTTGTTCTGCTTCTTGCTGCAGTGGTGCTTGTGTCTTCACGATCATCTTTGTATTGCTTGGCAGGTAAGGTACCTGCCCTGGAGGGACTCCGAGTAGATATCGAGGTACTAGGTACCAGGTGGAAGATGAGATAGTACCAAGGCGGGTATCGAGGTACCAGGTATCTTGATTGATGTCGAGGTACTTGCGGGGTGTTGGTGTGCAAGTTATCATTGTACTAGTCTTAAGTTGGTATTATGAGCTTTAGTAGGGTGAGGTACATGCCTTCGTTAGCTCGCGGTGCTGGTGTTCTATCTTGGTAGATAAGTAATCAAGGTCCTAACCTTACCCAGCATTGGCTCCATCTAGGTTGTGGCACTGATCTCACTGGTTACCTGGAATATCAGGATGGTTCTTCCTAGGTAGATTCTTGTTGGAAAATTCTCCTTTGGTCCCTTGCCAAATAACCTTGTTAACAATTTCCTTCTTCAACATAGATTATCTTCATTGAGGAGGATGTGTGCAACACTGTGTAGCCCCACGATGACCCTATGGTTGTCACTGTGCAAATTGCAAATTGTCTGGTCCGCCGTGTCTTGATCGATACTGATAGCAGCGTGGACATTCTTTTCAAGGGCGCTTTAGAGCAGTTCAATTTAAAGAATCCCTGCTACAACAATTGTACCACCCCTCTATATGGATTCACCGGGGACTGACTTATCCATACTGGGTCCTTGATTCTTCCTGTGATAGTAGGGACAACACCACTCCAGTAGAATCTCATGACAGATTTCGTTGTGGTAGACACACCATCTACCTACAACGCCATCTTTGGGAGACCCTACTTATCTGTCCTCAAAGGTGTTGATCGAGCGAAAAATGTTATACATTTTGGCCCTTATATCCTTTCTCTTTGTTTTGTTCTTGAGCGGTTTTATGTGTATTTATGGGTCTTTTGGTTTTTATTGCAGGCATTAGGGAAAAAAGCAAGAAACGTGATCAAAAATGAGATTTGGTGACAAAAAGGAAAAATATTGTAAAAACAGTGTATGCAGATCATCCAACTTCAAAGAGTTATATCTCCCTCCTCATATTGAACCATGTTTTGAATTGCATATATTTAGAAAGCCCCGGGAGTCTAGTTTCTATTAGTTTTTACGGATTGCAATTCTGAATTTTCTACTAGGAAGTTATGGAAATTTTAGTAACTGTTGCGCGGCCGTCCACGGGTACTGCACTGGGGCTGCACGGGTAACCTACCTGTGTAACTCACCAAAACCCGAAATTTGATCACTCGGGCATGAGCAAACTGCACGGGTCACCTACCCGTGCAGTTACCCATGCACTGCACTTTCCAGCACCAAAAATGATGAGTTTTAAGCAATTTTTAGAGGGGCAATGATGTCTTTTCCGGCCCAGATAGTGCCCTAGCATCCCAAACATATATATACACCATTTTTTTCATTAAAGAGACTCTCTCTCTCTTCCCTTCTCTCATACAATTCTCTCCCAAGAACACTAACCTCACAAAACCTAACCATCATCCTTATCATCTACTCAAGGACATTGGAGATTAGATTCAAGCTTTAAGAAAGGAGGAGTTTCTCAACATGGGTCTTCTCTATCTCTTTTCTCCTTGTTATTTTCTTGTATTTGTCATGAGTAGTTAATTATCCCACTAAGAGATTGATGTGAGACACTTGTGGATGTTGGGTTTGTAATGAACCTTATATTTTCTATCAATCTATCATATATGTTTCATTCATTGTTTTAATTGAATTCAAGGATGATTTGTATTTGATTGTACATGACTCTCTTTGCAAATTGTTTGAGGATTTATTTGAGTAGATAATTTGGTATACATGATGCTAGGTTTTCTTATACTCATTTGAATGGAAGGATTGAACAATTGTACATGACTTGAGTGAAATCCAGACACATTAATCTCAACTCTATCTAATCTCAAATAGGTAACTAATCCTATACATGATTTGATTGATTGTTTGTGAGAGATTAAACATCAACACCATACATGATGGGTTGGTGAATTTAAACAAAGAGATTAGTCCCTTATTTGATAGATATTCTTTCATTGCACAACCATTTGTGGGTGGCCAATACTATACATGATTGGGTTGGACACTCATAAGTGGTATACAACCAATCCTATACATGATTGATTGGTTACATAAGATTAAAGTGCATTCATGTGAGTTCCTACATTGCACATATTCACTTGTTGGATCCATCAACTCCTTAGTTCCCACTATCATATATTAACACCAATTGCATGTTAATACATGATTGCATGTTAGTTAGTCTAATTGTAATTGCATTTTATTTTTTAACCTTTTCAAATCAACCATTGACATTTACATGCTTTGTTTTACTTTAATAGTAGTTAACTAGTTTTAGCCATATAGTTTCCCTTTCCATGTGGACGATACCCTTTCTTGCCATTGTACTTGTTTTGTAAACATTTTGAGGCATTTAAGGTTTTATAAATTACTTTTAACGGGCATTTTCTAACGACAAAAATGCTCTCGTCAGGTGCCTTGTCGATCTACCACAATGCCTTGAAATTCCCAGCAGGGAACAAGGTAGGCGAGGTACGGGGAGACCAGTAGGCAGCACGCAAGTGTTACGCAGTATCTGTTAACCTCATTGCGCTTGCCAAGCAGTGTGCACAAATAACAACAGCATAGGATCAGACCTTACCTGAGGATGACCATAAAGATGGGATAGGTACAATGGAACCCGAAGTGGAGGTTCCAGATAAAGAAGACAGAGATGAGGGAGACAGGGGGTGGGCCAGTGGTCGCCCCGTGGACTGATTTAGAAGAAATCCCTATCAGAAAGGATGACCTTTCCAAGGTAGTCATGATAGGTTCAACAATGGAAGTAGGAGTGAAGCAAAGATTAATAGGACTCCTTCAGGAGTACAATGACATCTTTGCCTAGAGCCACAAGGAGATGCCGGGAATTCCTATCACCATAGCGGCTCACAGATTGGCGGTTGATCCCACATGTAAGCTGGTCAAACAGAAGCAAAGGCATTTCAACCCAGAACAGAATAGCGCAATTCAGGAGGAAGTTGATAAGCTTCAGAAGGCAAAATTCATCAGGGAGTCACGGTACCCGGAGTGGATTGCCAACGTAGTGCATGGTGACTAAGGCAAATGGGAAGTGGCGTATGTGCGTTGATTACAGTGATCTCAACCGCGCCTGCCCAAAGGATAGCTTCCCCCTACCAAAGATTGGCCAGCTGGTAGATTCAACTGTGTGTAACAAGCTCCTGAGCTTTATGGACGCATTCTCGGGATATAATCAAATCATAATGCACCCCGCCGACCATGATACGACTAGTTTTATTACCGGGCAGGAACTATACTGCTACGTGGTAATGCCCTTCGAACTCAAGAATGCGGAATGCTACCTACCAATGCCTATTCAAGGAACTGATAGGAAGGTCAATGGAGGTATATGTCGACGACATGATCACCAAGTCCCAGGTAGCCGAACAGCACCAGGACCACCTTCGACAGACTTTCTAGATAATCAAGGAGAATCAGATGCGATTGAACCCTGCTAAATTTGCCTTCGGGGTTTTAGCCGAAAAATTCCTCAGATTCATGGTCCATGAAAGGGGAATAATAGCAAATCCAGAAAAGATCAAGGCCATCCTAGATCTTGAATCTCCTACCTCACTCAAGCAAGTGCAAGGTTTGACTAGACGGATAGCAGCTGATAACTCGCTTTTTCCGTCATTGAAAGAATGCGAGGATCAAAAGATTTTTATATTAAAAGTTCCTACGCAATGTGCTCTAAACTAGAAAAATACTAGTAAAGCGGTAAGCAAGGGTATCGTTCCGCAGGGAGATGTGATCCGTCAACAATTTCAAGTTTTAGTGTTTATCGTCGGCATGTAAATAGAATGCGGAAAGGTGAGAATGGTGTGTGTGAAATGTATGTACAATGCGGTGTGTGTGTAGAGAATGAAAATGAAAGGAAACAATTTAAATGAAAACAAAAGAATATAGAGGGGTGAGAATGGTGATTAAGTGAGAAATAATAATGGTGGATAGGAGAGACGCATGAAAATGGTCACACAAGGTTCAACAAGTTCATCATACATAAGTGCACAAATAGTTGGTTGTTAAGCATGAAGTGCATCCAATTTTAGTTAAGGGTTCGTTCTTGTCTCAATCCGATTTAAACCCATTCATAGAGCTAATGGTTGAAAAGTGTGTTGAGAACCTCTCAAACATGAAACCGCAACCAACATATGTGAACCGATTTTACAAACAAAACTACATTGAGCCCAATGATAGCTTCGTAATGTAAAATGGCAGCGTGAAAGTCTAATAAATGTGGAAAGAGTGATTGTATCTCCAACCGTAACTCACCTAAAGCCCCTAGAATGAGAAATAGCATAAGACCAATAATTGTAACTCCAGCCATGACTCACATAGAGCCCCTAGAGTGAGAAATAGCCAAAGTCAATTGTTAACAAAAACATAGAACCAAACCTCATCTAATACGGCAATTAATAGGTTCATTCATTCTTCCTAGCTAATTAGCCAAGACTATGCCTAGAGAGCCCCTCGAAAGGCACAATCCTAACTCTAATTCACTCAAACCCATCCATACAAGTTAATTTCGACCTTCCATCAACATACAAACACAAAATGGGATATTTGATTACAAATACTCCTAAATTATATTAATTTACTCCTAATCCCATCCGTGAATACATATTAATTTCCAATCTCCATACACAAGCATTTCAAGATAGAGATATATTCAATAAAAGCAAGAATGAATCAAAACACAAATTAGATATAAAAACTACCAATATATATATTGAGCACAAAGTAGGTTTATAAATCTTCCCAAGTGGGGATTACACATTAAAGAAAACAAGAAATACACAGAGATGAGAAAATAGAGATACAACCCTTGAAGAAAACCTCCTCCAAGAGCTCCTCATCGCTTGGTCCGAAATTGGTCAAAATACCCTCCTTTCTCCTTGCAATCTACTCCTAAATGGGTGGATGATGGGTAAAAGGTGAAACGGGGAGCATCCATGGAGGAAAAACCTCTATGGATGCTCTTGGAAGCTCCTCTCTCTCTTTTGAAATGAGGAAAATGTAGAAGAAGAAATTTGGGGAAGAAGAAGTTTGGGGAAGGTGTTTAAATAGTGTGGGGAGGTTAAGGCTGAAAGCTGGGTGAAAGGAAAAGATTGCCCTTCAATTTTCGGGCAAAAAAATACCTTCTGGAGGTAATCGGCGGTTTGGTTCCGCGGCCTGGCCGCCGTTTGAAGTAGCCGTTTGGACCTGAAAGCATTTCAGCATCGCGCGCGGTTACGAAAATGGGCATAACTTCCTACAAAAAGCTCAGAATCATAATCCGTTAAATGTTCTGGAAAATAGACTTCCGGATCTTTTTGAATATATAAAGATATCAACTTGGTTAGATCAGAGGAGGAAGATATGACCCTTGTAAGTTGGACATTATGCACGAGCTTATATAATTTCAACCCTTTTGCTGATTTTGGTTGAATCGGCGGTCAGGCCGCCCATTCAAACAGCCAAATTGGAATGATGCTCACTATCTTAAATCGCTAGTTGAATTATGGCCACCATATATGCCAACCGAATGCTTCTAGGACTTCACTGATGTTGATCGGCGGTTTTCAAATCGGCAGTAGGGCTCACGGAATGAAACCGCCGAATGGCTGGTTTTCTGCACTTGTCCATAAGCTGCTGGAAGTCAGAGGGGATTCTACCACGGGCTCAGTGTTGTGTTCTGGTTCGACAACAGATCAACCATGGGACACGACTGGGCTTAGATCACGCCACGGTCTGTATCAACGATGAGGCGCGGCACTCTGAATACTTCCAATTATTCTCGTTTTTGGCTCATTTTGCTCCCAAACTTATCTTTAAGCTCAAAACCTAATTGTAGGGAATATGTACCTACAAGAGGCTCAACAAACAAATTATATACAAAATACGCTCAAAAACGAGAACAAACGATAGGAAAATGGGGAAAAAATAGGTATAAAATAGTCCAATCAACAGCCTTGAACCGCTTCATATCCCGATCCACTAACAAGCATTCCCTTCTTCAAAGCTATTAAACAAGGGAAGAATATGAAGTGGGACCAAGACAGAGAGTTGGATTTCCAGTCATTGAAGAGGTACCTTGCTAGCCCACCCTTGATATCTAACCTTGTACCAAGAGAAGAGATGCAATTGTACCTGGCTGTATCCGAAACAGCTGTCAGCAAGGCCTTGGTAAAAAAATGTGGAGATGGAATTCAGTGACCTGTCTATTATGTAAGTCGTGCCTTGACCAAGTCAGAGAAGAATTACACTCTCATAGAGAAGCTCGCCTTCTCATTGGTAGTCACTGCTAGGAAGCTCTAGTCACTGACCAACCCCCTGCGCCAATTTCTCCAAAGGCTAGATATATCAAGGAGACTGGTATTGTGGGCCCTCGAGCTCACCCAATATGATATCCAATACAAGGCTAGGACAACCATCAAGGCCTAAGCTTTGGCAGACTTTGTAGCTGAGGTCAGCGCAATACCTGATCGTGATCCTACCCCGAGCTCAGACCAAGCTCCACAAAAAAGCAAGAATCATCAGAATGGTCCACCAATCAAGAAACCTGGATTCTGTATATGGATGGAGCTTCCAGTCAAGCTGGAAGCGGAGGAGGAATCATTCTAATTAATCCTAAGAAAGTGGAGTGCTATCATTGCTTTAGATTCCAGTTCAGTACCACCAATAACGAAGCCGAGTATGAGGCTTTGCTGGCAGGAATGAAGACATCAACGGAGCTTGGAGCTAATTACCTCTTCGCCAGGTGTGACTCGCAACTGGTAGTTAATCAGATAACTGGCATGTACCAGGCCAAATGAGATAACATGGTAGCCTACCTCGGAAAGGTCCAAGAACTTATAGCCCGATTCAGGGGGTTCAAGATCGTGCAAACACCCAGGCAACAGAATCATCGGACCGATGTCCTAGCCAAGATAACTGCCAATGGAGGAGATGCACTGCCAAGATGGGTATCTCTCTAAATAATGGCTCTATCAAGCATAGCGCAGGGAAAGGAAGTTAGCCTTGTGGATCACCTTCCATGTTGGATATATACTATTGTAGATTACTTTTAAGAAGAAAAGCTCTCTAAAGATCCCGATCAAGCTCGCAAGATCAAAAGAACCTCAGTTTGCTATTTACTGGTGGAGGGACACCTTTACCGTAGAGGAAGATCTCTCCCCCTACTCAGATGTCTACACCCTGATGATGCGAGGTACATTCAGGAGAATGAGGAAACCATACCGGAGGAGAAGCGCTAGCTTACTAGGTGCTGCGCATGGGTTATTGCTGGCCAAGCTTGCACCACGATGTGAGGCAGTTCGTACAGTCTTGCAAACCATGCCAGAAAATGGCCAACTTGCACCACTTAGCTCCAGAACTACTGTCCTCAATCAGCTCACCATATCTATTTGCTTAATGGAGAGTAGACCTAATTGGACCTCTCCCAATCCACGCCGGGTCAACAAAAGCACGCGATTGTGGCCATTGATTATTTCACCAGATGGGTGGAAGCGGAGCCTCTCACTAAGATTACTGAAGCAAACACGACTGAGTTCATTAAGAGGAATGTGGTCTGTCAGTTTGGTACACCAATGGTCATCATCATAGATTTGGGCAAACAGTAGTTTGATAATGCTAGATTCTGGGATTTCTGTGAGAACCTAGGAATCAAGCTTACTTTTGCATCAGTAGCACATCCTCAGACTAACGGCCTGGTAGAGGCCACAAATAAAACTATCAAGAAGCTTTTAAAGAGGAAGCTCCAACAGAAGAAGGGTAAATGGGCAGATGAACTACCAGATATGGTTGACTGGACGTATTTCTAGTGTCGTTTTAAAAATCAATCCGTCAACAATAATGTAAAAACCTCACTAAGCCTAAAAATTATTTGGAAAACACAAGTATGGTGGCAAGTGGGGGATCGTCCACTGGGAGCGGAGTTAGCTAAAATTAGTTATTGCTAAAGTAATGTTAATGTATATATATAATAAACGAAACATAAATGATGAAGATGTGGATGGTGAATTATCCTATTAATAACACTAAATTAATTATGCAAACTAAATGAAAGGGGAAATGGGATGAAGGATATATATAGATGATGGAAACTAAGGAGTTAATGGATACAAAAGTAAATACTGGGCAATGCAACAAACTTGTCAATAGCACGACTATTCAAGGCAACCGACCTAGGATGTACAGAATCAGTTATTTACCCCTAGAAAGTGGCCAACCTAGGATGCATAGTGCGGACCACCTATTAGGGATTAATCCGTCTTAAACCACCAACCTAGGATGTATAGTGTTGGTTGTTTATTGGATTCTGGAAATGAAGCTCGTCTACCTAACAATGACTCAACCGATTAAACGTAGTCACCCTAGGATGTATAGTGATGACTTCTAACTCTCTCACTGGCTCCGACCTAGGATGTATAGTGCCGGAAACTCGATCGATGTTAGATTAAGACCGCGGTTTAAGAGTTGGAATTCATGACGTTCTGTCCATTCATTAGAGCATTAAACAACTAAATATGATGTATATCTCGATGCAATACTCATACATAATACAAAGAAATCTTGCAAAGAGGATGTATCTACACAAGAAATCAATGGTAAACATTCATAACAAGAATAGATCAATGAAAGATAAACATGAATATCAATATAATATCAAGTTTATGTACAAGCCCAATATTTAACTAACTACTCCATCAACCCCTTAGAGGGGATTTAGCTACTCATTACAACTAGGAAAATAAGAGAAAGGAAAGAGAAAGAACCCTTGGAGAACATCTCCTTCCTTGAAGTGGCTTCAATCTCCTAACTTCCTTGAAGTTGAGTAGAGAATGTAAGGATGTGTGAGAGAGAGAGAGATTCTAGATCTAAGTGTGTTAAACCTCTGAAAAACGGAGTCAAAGGCTTCTCAAAACATTTCCATCGTTTTCTATTTATACAACCAACAAAAATAAGTCACTTAAACTTCAAAAATCAATCTGGCGCGCGTGGAGTGCGGGTGGAGTGCGGGTGGAGTGCGGGTGAATTACCCGCACTGTATGGGTTGTCTTCATCTTCAGTTCTCGGATCTGGGCAATAGTGTGGGTGGAGTGCGGTTGAATTACCCGCACTTGACCCGCACTTTGGTCGCACTTGAGTCGCACTTCACTGTAGGGTGCAAAATCTACCTTCTGTCTTGAGCAACAGTGTGGGTAGAGTGCGGTTGGATGACCCGCACAGTACCCGCACTCTAATGTCAGGTCCAAATCTACTCTTCTAGTCTTGGTATTAGTGCGGGTGAAGTGCGGTTGGATGACCCGCATAGTACCCGCACTCTAATGTTAGGTGCAACTTCAACTTCTCTGGTTTGGCATTAGTGCGGGTGGAGTTCGGTTGGATGACCCGCACAGTACCCACACTTTAACGTCAGGTGCAACTTCAGCTTCTCTGGTTTGGCAATAGTGCGGGTGGAGTACGGTTGGATGACCCGCAGTATACCCTGAACTTTAACTCTTTACTTGCATCATGTCCCGGCTATGAGCATGAGTGCGGTTGGAGTGCGGTTGGAGTGCGGTTGGAGTGCGGTTGCGACCCGCATATGACCTGCACTTGACCGGCACTGTAGAGCTGCTTATGCTCCTTTGTCTTTCCTTTTGCCCCTTTTCTGCCAGAATCACCGCAACATGCTTCCAAACCCATCTTTGCACCATTTCCTACAATTATGCACAAAACAACCCATTAGAGATACAAAAACGCACGAAAATAGAACACAAGGTAAGGATTTTAGGGCCTAAATATACTACATATTTGGCCCGATCAAACACCCCCAAACCAACCCTTTGCTCGTCCTCAAGCAAACATAATCAAAAATAATAAGACGCCAACTGATTGTAATTTCTAGACACCTAAATAATAATTCAACAATGCCGCAAGTCCAATGTGTGATATGATACAAGCAGGTGTGATAGAGATGAGAAAAACATATGCACAAGATCAAGAGCAATTTGGAGACACCTAAGGGAGGCTCGTACGAATACGAATCCCACACCTAAAGACATTCATGAATTAGGGACAACTTACTCCCATACCTTGAGCATAATTCGCTTCAATTCTAAAACTCACATGGATTCTCTCTTTTCTTTCGTCGCAGAGTCCTAAGTTCCACACAAACAAGTATGCAAAGAAGATTCTGCACAAAATTTAAGCAATGAACTATCCTAGGAACGAGTCACCATGCCATAGACGTGAAAGATCATGCTTCAACCAACATTTCCAAACTAGACTTATATGGATCAAATAGGGCTTTTCCACCGGTTATAGTGTGGCTGTGGGGTTGAACGAGGTTACACAAAGAATATGGAAATTTGGAGTTCAAACTCACCAATAATGCTAGAATATATCCCTACAGCCACACAATGCTCTTTTATCACTCATATGCAAACCTCTAGGCAATCGTTTACCCCACATTCGTGCCTTCCATGTTGCACTCCGTTTGAGCGTATTTAGCATAACACAATCACAATTATGGCACTTCAAGTACAATTTCTCTTTTAATTTTCTTTTTACAATTTCCCAATCACAATGTTGTACTCCATTTTGAGTTGTTACAATTTCCCTTTTTTGGGCATTTATGGCACACAACTATAGTTCTTACCCATTTCCTTGCATATTTTCAACAATTATTTCATTTTACCCGTTGTTGGACCATTTAGAGCTTAACTCCTTTCATCACCAGCATTTCACATCCTAACATGATTAGTACAAGGGTAGGCATGTGTTTAGGCTATTAGGTATATGGTTGAATGTGGTACCAAATAAAAGA
Source organism: Dipteronia sinensis (assembly GCA_033220585.1). Lineage (NCBI taxonomy): Eukaryota > Viridiplantae > Streptophyta > Magnoliopsida > Sapindales > Sapindaceae > Dipteronia > Dipteronia sinensis. Next base: position 22,154,349 of record CM065642.1, read on the forward strand.
GTAAGTGTTTGGCCTAAAACTTGGCTTTGGAGCACACAATATGGTATGTGGTGTTTAGGCTATAGAGGTAATTCAATACACATACATTCCCTAATATCACTTCCACAACCATCTAAAAAGGGAATGAAAGCATCCATCACGCAATTCACAAAATGATATGCAAGTCCTATGGCACATGACATAAATGACGAGAGGCGTGTTTAAGAATAATCAATAATACACTCAGAAAATGCACTTTAATGCTTGTGTTTGTGATCTCACGGGTATCTCCACTATTAGAACAAGACATGGGAACATAGAGTCCCTAATACTTAACACCAACGGGTGGGACGACCCCATGGTGGTGCAAGCAAACCCTCAAGTAGCACCAAACTATGTCATAAGGTCAGAGCACATACAAAGAACTCGCCAAAAGCACACTCTAGAGGCATCATACCCATACTGGTTACAGTTTGAAAAATGGACAAGCGACAAAATTGAAAAATTGGACACTATAAAACTATAATAACGACTGTACAAGGCGTAACACACCCCTCAAACCAAAACTCAACAATGTCCCCATTGTTGGAAACCACAAGGTATGTCCTAAAGGGGGAGAAACACCATAGACGACTTAAAAATGAAGAACATGCATAAAGCGCAACCAATAACAAGCATAATCTCAATAATTGGCGGAATGAGGGTTCAACACCTGAAAACCGGATCTAGACATACGTTCGACCATGCTCATTCATAATAACAAAATCTAAATCGCATTCATTGAAAGCTTAATGCACTGAAGTACAAAATCGAAGGTAGAAAACTCCCTTTAGAAGGAAGCTAGTTCGTTGTCCATGCGTGTTGTTGTGTGCTTCCCAAAAGATGCACAACCTTGCTGAAAACCACACAACAACTCTACCAAACGAAAATCAAATGCGAAAAGAAAAGAAAAACCAAAATACAAACTGAAATAAAACTAACAAGGCTAAAAGTTTTAAGATGACATGAGCGGGCTGCCTCCCACCGGTGCTCAGACATGATAGACATGCTATGGCTCAGTAAGTTCCATGGAACCAACACCCTTGCACCAGGTCTCTGGTCTAAAATACGGTTTTAGCATATGCCCACTAACTTTGAATATCCCATCGTTCCTCAAATTCTGAATGTCTACAGCTCTGTTAGGAGAGACATCAATAACACGGTGTGGGCCTGACCATCTCGATTTCAACTTCCCAGGGAACAACTTCAAAAGAGACTCATAAAGTAACACCAGCATGCCCGGTTGAAACTCTTTCCTTACCAATCGCTTATCATGAATAGCTTGTCATGAATAGCTTTTGTCTTTTCTTTGTAGAGTCTTGAACTCTCATAGGCTTCCAATCTGAATTCATCCAACTCGTTCAACTGATTGCATCTTTCTTCGCCTGCCTTGTCATACTCCCAATTCAACTTCTTAATTGCCCTACCAAGCTTTATGTTCTAGTTCTACCGGAAGGTGGCAAGCCTTACCAAAAACGAACCTATTCGGGCTAATCCCAATAGGAGTTTTGAAAGCCGTTAGGTACGCCTATAAGGCGTCAGATAGTTTCAATGCCCAATCCTTCCTAGTGGAGGAGACCATCTTCTCCAGAATCTGCTTGATGTGCCTGTTACTTACTTCAACCTGTCCTGATGTCTGAGGGTGGTATGGTGTGGCCACCTTGTGACGCACCCCATACTTCTTCAATAGATTTCCTAAAACTTTGTTACAAAAATGGCTCTCTCCATCACTAATGATCACCCTTGGGATCCCAAATCGGGTCAGAATATGTTCCTTTATGAATTTTACCACCACATTACTGTCAGTGGTCTTTGTGGCAACGGCCTCAACCCATTTGGAAACATAGTCAACCCCCACTAAAATATAGCTGTTCCCATAAGATGGTGGGAACGGTCCCATAAAATCAAGACCCCAAGTGTCAAATACTTCAACCACCAAAATTCCAGTTTGTGGCATCTCGTTATGTTTACCAATGTTCCCTATGCGCAGAACCTATCACATGCTACACAAAACTGATAAGCATCTTTAAACAGTGATACCTAGAAGAAATCTGATTGCAGCACCTTCAGTACTATCTTACGTGCGCTGAAATGGCCTTCACATTGCAAGTCATGACAGAATCGCAACACATCATATTGCTCATTTTCTGGCACACACCTCTTAATTACCTGATCTGCCCCGTGTTTGAAAAGGTAAGGCTCATCCCAGAAGTATTCCCTTGATCTCCTAGCAAACCTTTTCTTATCCTGCCAATCTAGATCAGGGGGGAAGACCCCATGTGTCAGATAGTTTGCCAGATCCGCATACCAGGGTTCCTTATCTTGTACAACCCACAGATGTTCGTCAGGGAAATTTTCTCTCAATGGAATCTCGTCCCCATCTATTTTACTATCATGAACTATCCTGCTAAGGTGATCTGCGACCACATTCTCGCAACCTTTCTTGTCCCGAATTTCTAAATCAAACTCTTCCAACAGCAACACCCACCTAATCAACCTGGGCTTTGCATCATTCTTTTGGAGCAAATATCGTAAAGCCGCGTGGTCTGAGTATACCACAACCTTGGCACCTACCAAGTACTGTCTGAATTTCTCAAGAGCAAAAATTACAGCCAGTAATTCTTTCTCTGTTGTTGAATAGTTCATCTGTGCGTCATTCAAAATCCGGGATGAGTAATATATGACATGTGGGTCATTTCCAACCCTTTGACCCAAAACTGCACCTACAGCAAAGTCAGATGCATCACACATTATTTCAAATGGTAAATCCCAAACTGGTGGCGCAATTACCGGAGATGAGGTCAAAGCCTCTTTTAATGATTCAAATGCCACCACACATTCTGAACTAAACACAAAATCCTTGTCCTTTTGTAGCAACAAGCATAGCGGTCTGGAGATCTTAGAAAAATCCTTGATGAATCTCCCTGTAGAAACCCGCATGACCAAGAAACGACCGGATGTCTTTGACATTACGAAGAGGTGGCAAACTCTTGATTACTTCAACCTTTGCCTTGTCTACTTCAATCCATTTTTCAAATATTATGTGACCCAAGATAATCCCGTGTTGCACCATGAAGTGGCACTTCTCCCAGTTCAACACCAAGTTGTTTTTCATACATATTTGTAGCACTAACGATAAGTTATCAAGGCACAACTTGAAAGAGTCCCCGAATACTGAGAAATCGTCCATGAAGACTTCAATAATCTCTCCCACCATATCCGAAAACAACGAAACCATACACCTTTGAAACGTACATGGGGCATTGCAAAGGCCAAAGGGCATTCTTCGGAAGGCATAGGTTCCATAGGGACATGTAAAAGTGGTTTTCTCTTGGTCTTCTGGAGCAATAACTATTTGATTGTACCCAGAATATCCATCCAGAAAACAATAAAACTGATGCCCTGCCAACTGCTCTAGGACTTGATCAATGAAAGGTAAGGGAAAATGGTCCTTCTTGGTAACCGCATTCAACTTGCGGTAGTCTACGCAAACGCGCCACCCTGTCTGGAGCCTTTGTGCTACTAACTCACTCCTCTCATTCTTCACTACTGTAACTCCAGATTTCTTTAGGATGACATGAATGGGACTAACCCATCTACTATCTGATATGGGGTAGATAATCCGCGCATCAAGAAGCTTCAATATCTCCTTTTTACCACCTCTTGCATGATCAGATTCAGTCTCCTTTGTGCCTCCCGTGTTGGTTTGGCGTTTTCTTCTAGCAAAATCTTATGCATACACATGGTAGGACACATTCCCTTTATATCATCGATGAACCAACCAATGGCTTCTCTATACTCTTTCAACACTCCAAGTAACTCATCTTCTTGACTTGCCTCCAAATTAGCGGCAATGATAACTGGGTTTAACTTTTCTTTGTCGAGAAATACATACTTCAAGTTCGATGAGAGTGCTTTCAACTTAACTCTTGGAGGAGGTTCTTCTAATTGTACCAGGTCATCTGCATTTCCTTCTCTTTCAAATTCCTCAAGAACAGTGATATCTAACTCCCCCTCTAAGAAATCCACAGTGTTACAATCGTGGGAACCCACTGGGTATGATAAAGAGTCAAAGATGTTGAACTCCACGATTTCATCTAAGCTTCCCTACATGCATATCAATCACTACCCTAGCTATTGCCATGAAAAGTCTACCCAAAAGTAACTTCACATCTCTTTCATCTCTTCCTTCATCCATGTCAATAACCACAAAGTCAGCAGGTATGATTAACTTTTCTATCTGTATCAACACATCTTCGACAATGCCCTTAGGGCTTCTTGTAGAAGCATCTGCTAAGACAAGAGACATGGTGGTTTTTCTGAGGTCATTCAAACCCAGCTTCTTATAGACCGAGAATGGTATGAGGTTAATGCTTGCTCCTGAGTCCAACATCGCCCTTTCGCGATTTGACCCACCAATCATAATGTCAATTATAAAACTCCCTGGGTCTTTCATTTTCTGGGGCAATGACCATTGAATTACTACACTGACATTCTCATTTAGACGTTCATGTTGTTTCGGCCTAAACCGCTCTTTATCCTTACTCAAATCCTTGAAAAATTTACCATAAGCCGGCATTTTCTCAATGGCATCTAAGAGTGGTAAGTTGACGGTTACCTTGGAAAGGAGATCATTGATTTCCTTATGTGATTTCTCCAACATAGAGTTTTTCAGCCTCCCTGGAAAGGGTTTAGGTGGCACATAGGGGCTTGATGACTTATGGAGCTGAGGTGTTGGTTCTGGGTCCGCTAACTGAACACTTTTTTCCTTTTCTAACTCTTTCTCACTCTCCATCTCCATATGAACCACCTCATCTTCTTCTTCTGTGATGGTGTCTTTATCCTTTTCCTTTAAAACCCTTCCGTTTCTGAGGACTGCCTTTGCACTAGCCTATTCCGGTTGACTTGGGAATTTATGTTTTTCTCTTTCTTGCAACAATTCAGCCAACTAACCTATTTGGAACTCAATCCTATGAATAGATACATCCATCTCGTTTGATTGCCAATCATTCTTCCATATTTATGTCTCTCAACTCTCTAAATATGCTTGTTGTAGCATCTAGACCTCTTGCGTATCCTGGTTGGCTGACTGCATGAACTCTCTTATCCATTCATCAAATGTTCCCATATTCAGCTGACCTGCATTAATGTCTTCTGGAATCTATGTCGCTTGCACAATTTCCCCTGTTTTCTGCTATACTAATGGGGTCTCTTCATTTCCTTGCAAGTAGTCCTTTAGCAAAACTGCTAGTCTCTCTTTGGTCGAAAACTCTTCACCCACATTGCATCCCTCCTGGAAATCTTGCTCACATCCCCAGTCTTGACTATATGGGTCAATATCAAGTTCGTACTCGGATCCTGAATTTTCCAGAGGGCATCCATGAACCTAGGATATAGAGAAACAAAAACTACCCACAACGTAACAATATACAAACAAAGAAATAGCAGGAAAATAAATAACTATAAAAATTACTTATGCAAAACTAATCAAACTAAACATGCCGTTCCTCGGCAGCGGTGCCATTTGACTGGACGTATTTCTAGTGTCGTTTTAAAAATCAATCCATCAACAATAATGTAAGAACCTCACTAAGCCTAAAAATGATTTGGAAAACACAAGTATGGTGGCAAGTGGAGGATCGTCCACATGGAGCGGAGTTAGCTAAAATTAGTTATTGCCAAAGTAATGTTAATGTATATATATATAATAAATGAAACATAAATGATGAAGATGTGGATGGTGAATTATCCTATTAATAACACTAAATTAATTATGTAAACTAAATGAAAGGGGAAATAGGATGAAGGATATATATAGATGATGGAAACTAAGGAGTTAATGGATACGAAAGTAAATACTGGGCAATGCAACAAACTTGTCAATAGCACGGCTATTCAAGGCCACCGACCTAGGATGTATAGAATCGGTTATTTACCCCTAGAAAGTGGCCAACCTAGGATGTATAGTGCAGACCACCTATTAGGGATTAATCTGTCTTAAACCACCAACCTAGGATGTATAGTGTTGGTTGTTTATCGGATTCTGGAAATGAAGCTCATCTACCTAACAATGGCTCAACCGATTAAACGTAGTCACCCTAGGATGTATAGTGATGACTTCTAACTCTCTCAGTGGCTCCGACCTAGGATGTATAGTGTCAGAAACTCGATCGAGGTTAGATTAAGACCGCGGTTTAAGAGTCGGAATTCATGACGTTTCGTCCATTCATTAGAGCATTAAACAACTAAATAGGATGTATATCTAGATGCAATACTCATACATAATACAAAGAAATCTTTCAAAGAGGATGTATCTACACAAGAAATCAATGGTAAACACTCATAACAAGAATAGATCAATGAAAGATAAACATGAATATCAATATAATATCAAGTTTATGTACAAGCCTAATATTCAACTAACTACTCCATCAACCCCTTAGAGGGGATTTAGTTACTCATTACAACTAGGAAAATAAGAGAAAGGAAAGAGAAAGAACCCTTGGAAAACATCTCCTTCCTTGAAGTGGCTTCAATCACCTAACTCCCTTGAAGTTGAGTAGAGAATGTAAGGATGTGAGAGAGAGAGAGAGAGAGAGAGAGAGAGATTCTAGATCTAAGTGTGTAAAACCTCTGAAAAACGGAGTCAAAGGCTTCTCAAAACATTTCTATCATTTTCTATTTATACAACCAACAAAAATAGGTCACTTAAACTTCAAAAATCAATCTGGCGCGCGTGAAGTGCAGGTGGAGTGCGGGTGAATTACCCGCACTGTACCCGCACTGTATGGGTTGTCTTCATCTTCAGTTCTCGGATCTAGAATAGTATGGGTGGAGTGCGGTTGAATTACCTGCACTTGACCCGCACTTGGAACCGCACTTTGGTCACACTTGAGTCGCACTTCACTGTAGGGTGCAAAATCTACCTTCTGTCATGAGCAACAGTGCGGTTGGATGACCCGTACAGTACCCTCACTCTAATGTCAGGTGCAAATCTGCTCTTCTGGTCTTGGTATTAGTACGGGTGAAATGCGGTTGGATGACCTGTATAGTACCCGCACTCTAATGTCAGGTGCAATTTCAACTTCTCTGGTTTGGCATTAGTGCGGGTGAAGTGCGGTTGGATGACCCGTACAATACCCGCACTTTAACGTCAGGTGCACCTTCAGCTTCTATAGTTTGGCAATAGTGCTAGTGGAGTGCGGCTGGATGACCCGCACTATACCCGCACTTTAACTCTTCACTTGCATCATGTCCCGGCTTTGAGCATGAGTGCGGCTGGAGTGCGGTTGGAGTGTGGTTGCGACCCATACTTGACCTGCACTTGACCTGCACTGTAGAGCTGCTTATGCTTCTTTGTCTTTCCTTTTGCCCATTTTCTGCCTGAATCACCGCAACATGCTTCCAAACCCATCGTTGCACCATTTCCTCCAATTACGCACAAAATAACCCATTAGAGATACAAAAACACACAAAAATAGAACACAAGGTAAGGATTTGAGGGCCTAAATATACTACATATTTGGCCCGATCAGTTGTATGGGCCTACCGCACTACCAAAAGGACTGCTACTGGAGAAACTCTTTATTCATTAGCTTTCGGGGTAGAAGATGTCCTTCCTATCGAGCATAAACTCACCTCTTTCCGAGTTCAACACTTTAACCTAGAGGGGAACAAAGACAAGTTGACGGCTAACCTAGACCTCTTGGAGGAGAAATAGGAAATGATTGCAGAAAGGGTAGCGGTCTACCAAAGCTAGATTGCTCGATACTTCAACAAGAAAGTTAGAAACCGAAGTTGTAAAGAAGTGGACCTAGTTCTTTAGAAGGTAACCCAGAAATACCAGGAAAAGGTCTGATTGGGTAGTATCGCCTAATTGGGAAGGTCCCTACCTGGTGAAAATGGTAGTCCGGAGCGGGGCCTACAAGTTGGAGGATATGGATTGACGTCCTATTGACCACACCTGGAATGCAGATCACCTAAAAAGATTCTACCCATAAGACATGCAGTGAAGATCAATTGATATCCCCCTGGATAGGTATAGGTAGGTACTCATGAATATTTGTATCGCCTCTTGATTCATCAATAAAGAAGATTTTTTCTCCATCTGTATTTGTCTACATCTATCTACATTATATCCCCATAATTCGCCACGTAAATTCGCCAAGTTCGCCTAAAGATCGGGATAGCTACATTGCTTTCTTGATGCCCTAGACATTATTAATCCCTCCGGGAGGATCTCCTCGAGACCAGGATAGGCTACACGGCATTCCTAATTCCTTAGCCGGGCACCACCCCCCACTAGGAAGGATCCAGTACGTAAGAGCATAGTTGCCTAACAGATCAAACCTTGACCGGGCACCACCCCCCGCTAAGAAGTGTCTGGATGGTAAGAGTATAGTTGCCCATCAGATCAATGCCTTGGCTTGGCATCACCCCCCGCCAAGAAAGACCTGGTGCCAAAGTGGCCTTAGTTGCCTACCAGGATCTTATTGCCAATATGTTCACCTTATTTTCGTCAATGTGCATAGGTTCCTTGAAATAGGAAAGACTATGTACCACTGTCTTCGCCAAAGTACCAAGATTCCTAAAAATAGGAATACGATGTACTTGGATTCGCCAGATTGTTCACCATTGTACCAAGATTCCTAGAACAGGGATGCTAGGTGCCACGATTCACCTTACTTTCGCCAATGTGCCTAGGTTCCTTGAAATAAGAAAGACTAGGTACCACTATCTTCGCCAAAGTACCAAGATTCCTAAAAACAGGAATGCGAGGTACTTGGATTCACATGATTGTTCACCATGGTACCAAGATTTCTATAACAGGGATGCGAGGTTCCAAGATTCACTTGAATACTCGCCTACATGCCAAGACTCATTAAAATAGGAAGGCTAGGTACCATTTGCCGCCTAAGTATCAGAACCTTTAAAGCAAGAGCGCCAGGTACCAGGCTCCAATTATGTACCAGAATCCTTGACACAGGGACATTTGGTATCTCGATTGAAATATCGACTAGGGTCCGTGATACCATGTGCAAAGGAGTGCTCACACCTAGAAGGTTGTCCAGAGATACATTGCCTAGGTACCCTTGCACTAGTCACTTATCATGCTATACTCATGTTCCTACCAAGTTCCTCACATTACCAAATCTTATTTAAAGCAGATTTATTGATCGTGCCTAAATTGTTGTATATTTCGGCCCTCATTCCTATTCCTTTGTCTTGTTCTTATGTGTATTTTCTATATATTTTATGTCTAATAGGCTCGTTTGTGCTAATTGCAGGCAATAGATGTAATTCTGGTGTTAGAAGCTAATTGCAGTGAATCCGGCAAAAAAGGGGCAAAAGGAAAGACAAAAGATCATTACCAGCTCTACAGTACGGGTCAAGTACGGGTCACAACCTGCACTCCAACCGCACTTCTTCCCACAGCCGGGATCTGAATCATGAAGGAAAGATAAAGTGTGGGTAAAGTGCGGGTCGACCAACCGCACTCCACCCGTACTATTGCTCAAGACATAGGAGCTAATTTGTACCTGACACTAAAGTGCGGGTCAAGTGCGGGTCATCCAACCGCACTCCACCCGCACTATTGCTCAAGACAGAGGAGCTTATTTGCACCTGACACTAAAGTGCGGGTAAAGTGCGGGTAATCCAACCGCACTCCACCCGCACTGTTGCTCAAAACAGAGGAGTGGACTTACACCTGACACCAGAGTGCGAGTACAGTACGAGTAAAGTACGGGTAATCCAACCGCACTCCACCCGCACTATTGCCCAGATCAGAGAACCGAAGATGAAGAAAACCCATATAGTGCGGGTACAGTGTGGGTAATTCACTCGCACTCCACCCACACTCTGCGCGCGACAGTTTCTGGTTTCATGCTTAAGTTACCTATTTTTCCATCCTCTATAAATAGAAAAGGATGGGAACGAACCAAAAGATCTCATCTCTCCCAACACTTGTAGTCTAAGGTAGAAACACGTCTCCCTATCATCCAAACCATCTCTACTCAATCAAAGGCAACTAGGAGACTTGTATTCAAGCTTCAAGGAAGGAGATCAATCTTCAAGGGTTGTCTCTCTACACTCTATCTTAGTTTATTGGTTTGTAATAGAACATGAGTAGCTAAAATACCCCACTATGGGGTTGATATTATTTGTTTGATGGATATTTGGGCTTTGTAAATAAACTCTATGTGTTATATTTATTCTATCTTTATGTTTTATTCCATTGCTTGAATTGATTTCCATTATTGATTTGCTTAGATACACCCTCTTAGCATGATTGATTTGGATTACTTAAGTAGGCAATTAGGTTTTCTAATGCTCCATTGAATGGACGGATTTCTGAAAATCCGGCTCTACAACCATGTCCTTAATCTAATCTTGAATTAGTGGCTTTCACTATACATCCTAGGTTAGCCACTTGTGAGAGAATTATAAGCCTCCACTATACACCCTAGGTTGGCTACTTTAGTGATTTTATGAGAACTAACCTTCGAGTAGAATTCGGTTTATAACCTCGAGCCTCTTCCAATCTCAAATGGGTGGCCTTCACTATACATCCTAGGTCGGCCACTTGTGAGGGAATTGGAAGCCATCACTATGCACCCTAGGATGGCTACATTAGTAATAGGTTGAGCCATAGCTAGATAGATGAGCATTCATGAAAAAGTCCCGATTGAGTAACTAGCCATTGTTGGTTGCTTATGAGGGATTAATCGCTAGTAGGAGGTCTTCACTATACACCCTAGGTTGACCTCTTGCTAGAGATATATACTAACACTATACACCCTAGGTTGGTTACATTTGCCAATACATGCTTAATTGAGAGTTTGTTGCAATTGCCCAAATATTCACCTAAGAGTCCATCAACTCCGTAGTTCCATCATCATTCATTCATCACTCCATTGTCATCCCATTTTATTTGCTTTCATAGTTTAGTTTATATTGTATTTTCATTCACCATCACTTTACTTTTATGCATACTAGTTATATTAATCCTAATCTTATCACCGCTACCCCGATCTCAGTGGATGACACCCGTGCTTACCGCTTTACTTGTATTTCTACTTGTGAACGCATCGCATAGGTTTTATAAATTGTTTTGACGGACGGTTTTCTAACGGCAAAAATCTTCCCATCAAATGGCGCCGCTGCCGAGGATCGGTGTGCGTAGTAGTGATTAGATTAGTTTTAATACTATTAGTTTATTAGTTATTTTTAGTTTTGTTAGTTTCTTTTTATTGTTTTGGTAGTTTTTGTTTTTGTTTGTTTCAGGACTCTATGTATTCCTTTTGGCAAAATTCAGTGTCAAGCTACGAGCCTAACGAGAATACCTACATCTCGTCATTCCAGTCAAATTCCGTTGAAGATCAACTACGAAATTTCATGAAGAATCATGTGCGGGAGACTGAGCAGATGATAGCTTCTCAACAAGAGACTCAAGCTTTCATGGAAGAGAAAACCACCCAAATGCTAGAATCTGCCCAGCAATCCACCTCGGTAAATCAGAGTTGTTTCCAAGTTAAAGCAACCAAACTGGTGGATTCCTCCAATTTCTCAAAAGAAGACATGTATAAGCTCCGAATCGAATTTGAAGTGGAGCGAAGCAAGAGAATGGACGAGATGGACAGGATGATCAAGATGAACCAAGAGCTTATGAGCGTGAGCACAGAGATAGTGTTTGAAAGGGGTGTGTTGAAGGAAGAGAATGAAACACTTCAAGAGAGAGAAGCCTTGGGAATGGAAAATGCCAGTAATCTTCAAGAGTTGAACAAGAAACTATTATTTGAAATGAAGATGCTCAGGGTTGAGAATGGTAGTCTCAAGAAGACAAATGGCGAAGTCTCCGACAAGAACAAAGAATTGGAAGAACGAATTGAGAGATTTGAAGCCGAAAAGTGTACCGCATCAAAGGATTTGGAGAAGTTAGCGAGGCTATCAAAAGATTTTGAAGATGAGATAGCTCACAAGTCAATAAAGATGCAAATGGAGGTTGATCAAAAAGCCAATGCCTTAGAGAAAGCAAAGGTAGCACTAAGCAAAAAGGAGGAAGAGGTCAAGTCGTTACAAGTGAAACAAATCAAACGTCCTCAAGACCACGCATCAAAGGGGAGTTCCTCTAATTCTAATATCTTTTGCTATGCATGTTCTAGGATAGAGCATTTTAAGGCTAAAAATTACAAGCCAAATCAACATAGGAAAACTAGAGGTCCTAGGAATAGGTGGAGTCCACCTAGGGTCAAGCAAATATAGGTAAGGAAAGACCAAGTGCACTTATATAGAAACATGAAAAGGGAAAAGATAATGAAGTCACCTAAATTTATTTGGGTAGTGAAAAATAGACAATTTTCTAACTTGGTCGAACCACCCTTAGAGGACCCTAGCCTCTCAATGAATGCATCCCATTGAATAATTTTGATGCATGTAGTTAGTTTTATGTTTTATGTTGTTTAAATTCAATAAATTGTGATGTTGGGATAGTTTTGTTCGAATGTTATATTTTGTGGATATTTGCACATTGAATTTATTGATTATATTTGTGGATGAAAGAGCCGGAGGCTCTTGTGCAAGTATGAATGTATGTGCTATACATATTGTTTAATTCGGTTTGGGGGTTTTTCATGCCCCATTCCGTCAATTTTGATAAAATGCATGATGTTAAGCTTAACTTGTGCTTCAATGATATATTGCATGAATTGCCTTTATTTTGTGAGCCTTGTTTGAGTCATTTTTATTTTGTTGGGGCAGTGATTGTGGTTGATTAGTGCCTACGTTTGTTTGAGTCATGTTAGGTGCGTGCCGCTAGGCCGGATTCTCTTGTCTTCAACGTTGAGGACAATGTTGGGTTTTGGTTTGGGGGTGTGACGCCTTTTTGAGTTGTCTTTTGTATCTTGAGTCATTTTTGTGTCTTATTTTGGAAAAAAGTTGCTGCTTAGCCAGAATTTTGAGCCTATTTAGCTTGGTGAGATATCAGGAGCATAGTATTTGTGGCGAATGTGTGTATGCTTTGTGTGCTTATTCAATAACTCTTAGTCACTTTAGGGGTCTCACTTGCACTTCATGGGCTAGTCTCATCTTCTAGTGTCCAACTTTAGGGAACTCGGTGCTCAAGCGCCTTGTTCTAATAGTGGAGATTTCCCTTGTGAGATCACAAACACAAGCCAAAAGCGTGTATATTTGAGGGAATATGTTTTTCAAATCTGTAAACACTATTCAAACACCATGCATAGTCTCACTACATCAAAAATCATCATTTGTCATTGAACATGCATCATATATGTGGACTGCTTGACGGAAACTTTTATTCCCTTGGTAGATTGATCCTTTGAAGTGATATTAGGCAATGTGTGTTTTAGCCACTCAAAAATTAAGCCTAAATACTTCCCATTCCCGTAATATGTGTGCTCCCTATCTAATTTTGAAGCCAAACACATATAGACTTTTCCATTCTACCCCCACGTTATCCATAACCCAAGCAACCTAAACACTTAGCCAACCCTCTCTTAATTGATCTTGTTGAGGCTTAGGAATGTAAAGTTGTGCTTTAATTTGATAAATGGCGTGTACCTAGGCAAGAGTAATGAGTTGTGAAAATATGCATAGTAAAAAGGCATGAAAAGAAAAGAAAAGAAAAGAAGCAAAAAGTAACAAAAGAAAAATATGCTTCAAATGCCTTGTGTAAATTGTAAATGCTACTCAAATGGGTAACATGCGTAGTTAAAGATTGCACGTAGAGTCTAATTGTATCCCTGGACGCCATATTGTATTTGGAAGTGGAGTTGCACGAGAAATTAAATGCTTAAGTGTAGAATGTATTGCCTTAACTTGGTTGATTAGTGCTTGTGCCTAAATTCTCATTCTTCTAATCACAATTCACCGTGGCCATGTTACAACCAAATGGAAAAGACCTAGTTGATCTTAGGAGAAGTCTAGATTGGGAATATTAGTTGATGAATGCTCTTTCCACATTCATGACACGTGATTCCTTCATGAGACTCACTCACTGAAAACAGCGTTTATTCTACACTAAATGTATGCAACTAAGTTGATTCAATTACATAAATTCATTGGCATACATGTTGCATGAGTGTGAACCTAGGTTCTGAGAGGAAAGATAAGAGAAAATCCATTTGAGAACCTAGCGTCGAAGCGAATTATGATCGAGCTGTGAGAGTGAGTAGTTTCGAGGCGAGGGCATTTTAAGTGTGGGATTCGTGTTGTGCCAGTTTTCCATGGGGTGCCATCGAGTTGTTTAGAACATTTTGCATATGCTCATTCCACACTCCCATTTACTTTTGCGTATCTCTCTGCTAGTTGGTTCTGCAGCAAGTTTTTCTTTGTGTCTAGGGAAGTTCTTAGTTCGAGTCATTTTTAGTTTGTGTCTTATTTGTTTTAGATTATGTTTGCTCGAGGACGAGCAAATGTTGGTTTGGGGGTGTTTGATCGTGCCTAAATTGTTGTATATTTCGGCCCTCATTCCTATTCCTTTGTCTCGTTCTTGTGTGTATTTTCTATATATTTTATGTCTAATAGGCTTGTTTGTGCTAATTACAGGCAATAGATGTAATTCTGGTGTTAGAAGCTAATTGTAGTGGTTCCGGCAAAAAAAGGGCAAAAGGAAAGACAAAAGATCATAACCAGCTCTACAGTGCGGGTCAAGTGCGGGTCACAACCGCACTCCTTCCCACAGCCAGGACCTGAATCATAAAGGAAAGATAAAGTGTGGGTAAAGTGCGGGTCGTCCAACCGCACTCCACCCGCACTATTGCTCAAGACAGAGGAGCTGATTTGTACCTGACACTAAAGTGCGGGTCATCCAACTGCACTCCACCCGCACTATTGCTTAAGACAGAGGAGCTTATTTGCACCTGACAATAAAGTGTGGGTAAAGTACGGGTAATCCAACCGCACTCCACCCACACTGTTGCTCAAGACAGAGGAGTGGACTTACACCTAACACCAGAGTGCGAGTACAGTGCGAGTAAAGTGCGGGTAAAGTGCGGGTAATCCAACCGCACTCCACCCGCACTGTTGCCTAGATCAGAGAACCGAAGATGAAGAACACCCATATAGTGCGGGTACAGTGTGGGTAATTCACCAGCACTCCACCCGCACTCTGTGCGCAACAGTTTCTGGTTTCAAGTTTAAGTTACCTATTTTTCCATCCTCTATAAATAGAAAAGGATGGGAACGAACCAAAAGCTCCCATCTCTCCCAACACTTGTAGTCTAAGGTAGAAACACATCTCCCTATCATCCAAACCATCTCTACTCATTCAAAGGCAACTAGGAGATTTGGATTCAAGTTTCAAGGAAGGAGATCAATCTTCAAGGGTTGTCTCTCTACACTCTCTCTTAGTTTATTGGTTTGTAATAGAACATGAGTAGCTAAAATACCCCACTATGGGGTTGATGTTATTTGTTTGATGGATATTTGGGCTTTGTAAATAAACTCTATGTGTTATATTTATTCTATCTTTATGTTTTATTCCATTGCTTGAATTGATTTCCATTATTGATTTGCTTAGATACACCCTCTTAGCATGATTGATTTGGATTACTTGAGTAGGCAATTAGGTTGTCTAATGCTCCATTGAATGGACGGATTTCCGGAAATCCAGCTCTACAACCATGTCCTTAATCTAATCTTGAATTAATGGCTTTCACTATACATCCTAGGTTAGCCACTTGTGAGAGAATTAGAAGCCTCCACTATACACCCTAGGTTGGCTACTTTAGTGATTTTACGAGAACTAACCTTCGAGTAGAATTCGGTTGTTAACCTCGAGCCTCATCCAATCTCAAATGGGTGGCCTTCACTATACATCCTAGTTCGGCCACTTGTGAGGGAATTGGAAGCCATCACTATACACCCTAGGATGGCTACATTAGTAGTAGGTTGAGCCATAGCTAGATAGATGAGCATTCATGGAAAAAGTCCCGATTAAGTAACTAGCCATTGTTGGTTGCTTAGGAGGGATTAATCGCTAGTAGGAGGTCTTCACTATACACTCTAGGTTAACCTCTTGCTAGAGATATATACCAACACTATACACCCTAGGTTGGTTACATTTGTCAATACATGCTTAATTGAGAGTTTGTTGCAATTGCCCCAATATTCACTTACGAGTCCATCAATTACGTAGTTCCATCATCATTCATTCATCACTCTATTGTCATCCCATTTTATTTGCTTTCATTGTTTAGTTTATATTGTATTTTCATTCACCATCACTTTACTTTTGTGCATATTAGTTATATTAATCCTAATCTTATCACCGCTACCCCGATCTCTGTGGACGACACCCGTGCTTACCGCTTTACTTGTATTTCTACTTGTGAACGCATCACATTGGTTTTATAAATTGTTTTGACGGACGGTTTTCTAACGGCAAAAATCTTCCCAACATTTCTGCTGAGGACTCATATTCGAATTTCATACTATAGTTAGAAGCATGCAACAAAAGTCAATCAAGGAAAATATAAAGAACATCCAGACAAGCATAGAAAAATGAGTTTCTTCATTGATCAAATTAGGGAGACAAACCTTTCTCCCAGGTTACATACATAAAACAAGAAAGAAAAATAGTAGGAAATAAGTTAAAGACTCAGACATGCCAGCTTCCTCTCCAACTTCTTGTCCACTTTCTTGACGTATTCATCAAACGACAATGATCTCATCCAAGACAGATGTCGGGGACACCATCACGACCATAGGAGACATGAACAGAGGCCGTGTTGGAATTGTCATATACAGGAGGGGTAGGAGGATAATCTTGAAACCATCCGTGTTCAAGAGGCAACTGGATACGAAGTTGCAGCTCACCTAGTTAATGTCTACACCTTTGGCAAAGGCGTAGCACCGTAAGCCACCACTCCTCCTGATCCTGGGAATCACAACCAATCATGGTTCCCTAGTAATTATGTCCATCTTGCCAGTCAGAGAAATCACATTTCCTCTTCCTCTCACAGTGTCAACCATCACGATGATCATCGATCAATTTGCTGAAATTTTAGACTCTGTTGGAGAACAAAAGAGCAATGTGAAGAATTCTCATGCGGGGTGGGGTATCTATAGAAGAAGAAAGGGGATCTCGGTAACAGGAAGATAAGGTCATTAATGAGGCACAACACCCGAAATATGGGAAAAGATAGCTTCGTAAAGCGTGTGCCTCAGAAGTTTAATGTCTGAAGTAAACAATCCTATCCTGGGTTGACACATGGAAGAAGAGTTAAATGTAGTGTCCGAACCAGAAATTCCTACACAAGAATGCTAGAAAGGAAATTCCACCAGGATAACCCCGAACATGATGTATACCATGACTACCTCAATTGCCAGGTACAGCGATCCATGTTCAGCTGATGCCCTAGTACCACTCCTGGTCCAATCAAATCAATG
This sequence comes from Dipteronia sinensis, assembly GCA_033220585.1. Classification (NCBI taxonomy): domain Eukaryota; kingdom Viridiplantae; phylum Streptophyta; class Magnoliopsida; order Sapindales; family Sapindaceae; genus Dipteronia; species Dipteronia sinensis. Next base: position 22,171,776 of record CM065642.1, read on the forward strand.
GCCGCATTTTATTGGGGTTCAATGGAAAATAGATCACTAAGTCTACACCTAGGTACCAGGATTTCACCGAAAACGAGTATCCTTGGTACCTGGATTCTTTCAATTGCTTTTTTTTGCCTAAGTATCAGAATTCTCAGAACGAGAATGCCTGATACCCAGAGTCCTCCCAAGTAAGACTGACTACTTAGTACCAGAGGATCCTCGCACCAGCGACAAACTAGGCTACCAAATTTGATCTCGATAAATTTCAGAATCCTTCAGTTATTAGGGATTTGTAAAATCAAGTTTACACTGGGACTTTTCTTTGGATCAAGGCGGGATTCAACCAAGAAGTCAATAAACTACACAATGTTTTCATTACTAAAAGTGGGGAGCCTAGTCCTCGATCACAGGCTACAAAACTAGAGAAAAATATAGTTGACTAGGTAAAGGATCCAGCTTGATCATACATCTCTCTGCTTCTGGTTGGCCCCCCTCTTTCCAGCTCATTCGATCTGAGCCTCACCTCTAGGCCCGACTGGGAACTCACTAGTTAATTGCACCACCACGTCAGCTGAAGTCTCGCTTGCTACCTGAACTCATGCAATCACTAGGATCTCCACTTGTGCAGGTCCAACCTGGAGCTCTTCCGTCACCGTACCAGATGGTTTCCCTACCTCCATGGTTAAGGTAGCTTGATCCTCCACCTTCTTGTCTAGACCCGGTAAAAAGACTGGTACATCAGACCCTCTATCCTTAGTAGCAGGCTTGTCCCCTACCTCCTTGACGGATTTGGGAGAAGAGACAAGTGGATCAGAAGCCCCACCTTCAACTTGAACCACTCCAACTTTAGGAGCCTTCATATTAGGATCTGTTTCAACATTTCCTAGTGGAGGAAGGGAGATTGGTCTCTGGTCTTCACCACCTACCACTGCACTTACTCTAGCAACCCGATACGGTCCAGCTGCATCAGAGGGTGCAACCCCAACTAGCTCAGCGGCTTTAGCCATGATCTCCTCCCAGCTCCATCCCTTGATGACCCTCATGTCAAACAGATGAGGGAGAGCTAGAGCCACTTGATAGCCAGCGAAGAAGTAGCCATCCCCAAAGACGGTATCCACTTGAGCAGTTAGGCTGGCCACGCTATCACGAAAAGATTGAACCTCCTTCTCCAGCCCCGCTACTCTATCCTTCATGATTTCCCTCTCCTCCCAACAACGGAGGGATCTAAGTTTCTATGTGTCCAAAGCGTGCTGCATCCGCTCCTATTCTACCTTTACCTCATCAGCTTCCTTCTTAGTGTTGTTCAGAGATTGGTTCAGAACTACCACCCCTCTAGCAGCCTTAGCTAGCTCCTCATTGGCTTTCTCTTGCTCGACATTTGCCTCCTTAACTTGGTTCCAGAGGGAGCTAACCTTATGGTTCATAGCTACATTGAATTTGAAGGCCTGCCAAGTGCAAAAATGAGTTGAAATGTTGCCAGTTATGAAATCGAGATACAAGACCAAATGAGATAGCTTACCTCAGCCAGAAGAGCGAATCCTTTGGAGACTAGGTAGTCAATAAGCATAGAAGTCATGGCCTCCAAACCCCCACACGGGTAGAAAGCTACAAACCCGGCCAAGACCTCATCCTAGCTGTTATCTCTCGATCTCGATCGTGGTCTATCATGAGATTCCACCCGACTAGCAGCAGCAAGATCAAAACCTCTCTAGACCCGGGTAGATCGATTGATTGCCACAGTAGAAGAGGCAGAAGGAGCTGGCTGTTCAGCAACATAGTAGCAGCGGTGGTAACTGGGGCGATAGGTGGCAAGTATTGCACCCAGCTGGGAGCTCCTCGATCCCTGCCCTCTCGGGTTGTAAAAGCATCCAGTGATCTAGCTACAAAAGGAGTTAAAGCCCCAGGCACTTCAACCGAAATCCTGCTAGATCCAGTTAGGGGACCAACCCCTCCATCAAGGTTAGAGCCAGTTGGAAGCCTAACAGGGGAAAGTAGTGGAGAATCGCGATCAGTGAGATCAAGTCCCTCCTCCAAAACTGCTGGAGGCACTGTAGAAACTATCAACACAAAAGAATTAGCACATGCGTAGTCAGTAAAGAAATGCTACCAAGATACGACTAGGGAGATTGTTTACCTGGGAGTGCACTAAAGACGCGGAGGTAGTATTCCACCCTTCCTGCATCAAAAGCATCTGAGGTAGGATACTTCAAGTTGACGTAATTTCGGGCCATGATGGCCTTCAAAATCTTCTTTGATTCAGAAGACAGCTTGCCCCTTTTCCAGCGCGGGTTTACCGCTGAAACTGCTAGGGACCGGGAACTCGGATCCCCCAATATGGACCGAGCTACCCCATTTGCCCTTAAGGATAACCCATTCGTCCTTCCAGGAAGCGTCCTTCTTCGTGGCCCCTGGCACCATGAACTTTAAGTTATTTTTGGCCCGAGCATAAAATTGCCCTTTCAGGCTAGGGGAGTTGGCAGCGATCTGGAACACGTACCTGACCTCGTCCGGCCCCGGCTCTCGATCAAGATGATCTTTTTAGCACTGTTCTCCCCACAATACCAAGAACCCCACCAGATGCCTCCAAAATTTTTGTGTTATCTGAAGGGGGGGCGAGCTGCAAGGAATGCAACGGCCTACGTAAGGTAGGGTGGAGAGGTAGCCTGACTCCGCTCTCAAAAGCCGCCGTGTGAATCGGAAAGCTCGCTAGGAAGGGGAGTATACATATCATATTCCAGCGGAGGAATATAGATAAGGATATCTTTAGGGATCTTAAAATCCCTCTGCAAACGCCTGATGGTATCCGGGGTACTAGTAGAGTCAGGGGATGCATCTGTACTCGTAGGGAAGGGAGAGCACCCTTCCACGGTATCTGTGACTTTGCTAGCACGGTCTCCACCAATTCGGATAGTCCCCGACTGTTCGCTCGACTCCTGGTCAACATCAACTGCGCTATCAGGGTCGTTCGAGAAACTGGCCCCGATAGCAACAGTGTTATTGGAACGGCGGCGTTGAAAGGCAGGGGCGTCGTCTTCACTGTCATTGTCTACGCGAACCCTCTTTCTAGGAACAAGGCCCCCGCTAGCAGTTGCACCATCATCAAACAGCTGCTCGACAGTGTAGCTAATGGGGGAAGACATTATGATAAAATGAAAGTGGGAGTTCTTGAATATAGAGGGGATTGAGATTAAAGAATGAAGAAATAAGCAGATTAAGGTTTTGACAAGGTTAGAAAATCTGTTTGAAAGAAGAGTGAATACGCCGTGAAGGGGCGATGTTTATATAGAAATAGCTACTTGTAACAGGTAGAGAAGGTAATCAATACCGCGGGATAATAGGTGACGTAGAAGAAACGCTTTCAAGAAACGCTTTCAAGAAACGCATGCCTCCAAGATATTGTCTTTTTTGAATTCGGCCTACCCCAGCCAGACACGTTGAGGACCCATTTCAGTCTGCGTGCAAGGGGAAGATTCCATTCGACGCGATGGTTATAAAAATTCTCCAAGTGTTCTAAATCCTGACTCCAATCCCAACCGGGCACCGGTGTTCAAGTTAGGAGGGACTTCTGTTAACAGGGTTTTTTGGCAAGGGTCCAAAGGAGAATTTTCCACCAAAAAGCATCTGCATGGTAGGGACCAATCCCATCTCCCATGTACCTAGCGGGACCGATACCACGACCTAGAGGAAATCAATACCTGGTAAATACCAGAACCTCGACTACCAACCTACCTAGATAAAGCACCGAAGACATTCAACCAGGAAGAACAGGGTACCACAGCTGGCATCCATTCTGACACTTGACAAAGGGGGTACCACGATATCGCAGACCTAATGCCTTGCAGGTACCCGGTCCCTCATGCCTGGAACCCCGGTACCACGACGCATACCTGGCGTTCCAGAACACCTTGACATCTGCTAGAGACCAACCAAGACAGGCCCCCCGCATGTCCGGAAGGATGGATATCACTACGAAGCCACCAGCATGATAGAATAAGTGCCACACTTGTAAGTCAGAACAGTACACCAGTGTACCACGCCACCAAGGCGTAGAACCAGTGTACCTCTCCAAGCAACGCAATCTAGGAAAGTTGACTCCTTCACTATTTAAAACGTCATAAATGAGACCAAACGGTCAATCGAATTAGAGTTTAAACAAGACAGTAATTAACGGGATCAAATCTCGGCACCTTTAGCCTCACTCAACTCCTTTCAACGCCTAAAATAGGACTCCAAATAAATCCTCATAAATGTAACCAGATTCTAAGGGATATGGGGGACCTATATAGACGACCTCTAAGGACAAAGAGGGGGATCGTCAGATCGTATTCTGGATCAGAAAAATAGAGATTTCTAAACCCAGAGAAACTTCTTGTGAGTTCTCTGAAGTCAGTGAGAGTTTAAGACAATCACTGGACATATAGTAGCCACTTATCGACATAAACAGAATTCTCCATCTCCATTTTTGTGTTAGAAAGAGTGAAGAGAGTGTTGTAACTTTTACACAGTACTTATCTTAATAAAATAGTACCCTTTATTTTCCTTCTGGTTCCTTTGTTCTTGTTCGTCTTCATTTGTAATAGCCCCGAAGGAACCCCGGTATCGAAGGTACCTCCCTTGCTACCACCTATCGGTAGTGGAATAGGGTGTTAATCGAAATTTTCCTCCCTGAGTGGATTTTTCGGTTAACAGAATATAAATAGTATAATTTAGCAATTAGAATAAAATCGAGGAAATATTATATATAAAACAAGAATAAAATTACATTTTTTAAAAAAACTACATAACAAGTGCAATATTTTGTATACTATTAAATAACATAACTAAAATTCAAATAATACTTTTCACAAATATGATTGATTGTAATTTTTATCGTTATCACTTGATTTTTAGTTAGAACATGTAAATTAAATAAATTATAGGGAAACTATCATTTTCTCCCCTATATTATGACCTATTAGTAAATCTACCCCTATATTTCTCTTAATGGCCGTTATGTCCTCTTAAACCAAACATATTCTCCATATTCCTCCCTTCCGTTAGCTTTTCCATTACTCGTTGACTATTATCTTCGAAGGGTAATAGGGTAACTTTAACTTCAAAGCATTTAACAAATTAAAACTTAAAAAATTGATTAGATATACATATACACACATCAACCTTTAAAAAAAAATAATAACACCACCAACAGTCTGCAGTCATCATTATCTGCTACACTCAAACCCTAACCTAATCCACCACAACCCAAACCCTAGCCACCTCCACAACTCAAACACCAAAACTCTAGCCATCGCCACCGATAATCAAACACCAAAAACCTAGCCACCCACTTAACTCCACCCCTACGAGATCTCTTCCCAATCGAGGAGATCAGTGTTCGATCTCTTCCCAACTGTTGTGACTTCTCTCTCACTCTCTCTCTCTTTGCGAATCCTATCTCTCACAAATTCGTCTATGTTGATCTCCTCTATTGTCGATCTCCAGTCCATATTCTGTCTACATTCTTTCTCTCCTATTCAATAGTGAGAAAGAGTGTCGATCTCCTCCGTTGGGAGGAGATCGTCGCTCATTGGCATGGGTTTTGGTAGTTGTGTTTGACAGTGAATGTTGGGGGTGTTTGGGTTTGGGTTTGGTTGTGTTTGACAGTGAGTCATTGTGTGTTGAATTTGAGGGTGTAGATGGCTGGAGATGATGATGATTTCTGGAAAGTTAATGATGGTTGTATGTTTTAGCTGGATGGTTTTTGGTGATTGTTGTTTAATGTTAGATTTTTCTTCAATTTTAATTTGGATTTTAAAATTAAATGAGGAGGATTCTGGATTGATATTGAATGTGGATGATGTTAGGATTATGTTCAATGGCAAGAGTGTAATATTGTAATTGACAATCTTCTCATATTAATAAAGTGAATTCTGATTCTTACAATTACTTATAGCATTTATTATTATAATTGTCAAGGTAAATAATCATAAGGTCAAAAGACTATGAGACATGAAGAATTGTTCATACATCCGGATATGTATGAGGTAGACACAATTCTTTAGTTAGTCTTGAATAACGTTCACAACTTAAGTTAAAGGTTGGGCACCTCTATCTTGTTAAAGTTGTAGAATTCTTTTACTAGCATTCGAGTGAGATCAAATGAATATGATGAGTCTAAAATCATCGAAAGGTTTTCGAGTAAAAGAATCTAGTGCACTAGGTGCATTGAACTGGATCACAATGAAATACTTTATCTAGAACCGGTCACTAGATATAAGTCTTTTCATTAAAGAGGACAATCGGAGAGTCTATCTTAATCCTGAGATAAATGATGGACTTATGGTTGCAAGTGTTATCATTAGAGCTATCAATGAGTACGATTATATAGCATAGTCTATCCTCGATAGTTTGGTGGTATACATCTGTTAATCGATAGAGGACTTCATTTATAGATATGGACATCGTGGCTCCATTTATTAAATGAGAGTATAATATCATCATATGGATGTTTTGAGGTATTGGATATTAAATCTAAACGTTGAGTTTTCAATAATGATTATTGAAAACATGGCTTCTGGACAAGTTAAAGTATCCAAGTTCGAAATGTGGTCATATGAGGAAATATGGTAACTTGGAGAGCTATAGGGGGTCTATGAGCTCTTGGCGATTACTGATATTATTCACGAGGATACACCATCTCCTATAAGATTGTCTAGGGTATGAATGAGAAACATCTCCTTATTCTATCTTTATTTAAGAGTTCAATTTTAGCTCTTTAGTGGAATGAGTTAAAATTAATAGATTGGACCTAAGTAAATCATTTGTTGATTGTGATTAGGTTGTGTCTATTGAAGCTTAAATTTAGATAGCCCGCCAGGATCCTCAATCCACACGTATTTGCATGGATCACTTAATATATTCTACCAGGCCGATTTAAGGGTCCATCTAGAATTGTTTTTAATATTTCAAGAATATAATATGTCTATTATTTAATTAATGGGCTGCACTATTATATTAATATATTAAAAGGAGACATGTGGGCTTGTTTCTTTTAGTAAGAATGGGTCTGGTTCACATGTGGGCTTTTATTTAAAGTCCAATGGATTAAATGAAATAAGAAAATAATATATGGCCCATTTATATAAGAGGGGCGGCAAGGTGTATATATTAACCTAATATATTATTTTGTTTCACTGTTTTAATTAAATAAGAATTAGTTAATTTATTAGTTAATTTATTAATTAATTGTTTAATTAAGAAACAAATCTTTTTCTGATCAGGAAATATATTTCCTAAAGTTATACTATTGTTAGTAGTATATTAAAAGTAAAAGACTTGTTTGATAAGAAAATAAATAATTAATTTTATTTATTTAATCAAATAAGAAGTCTTTTTATTTAGTCAATAAAAGAATAAAAATATCTATGAGTTGGATTAGGTTTTGAAGTCTAAAGGTTGATGGAAATTAGGGTGCAACACAAACTCTTTTTTATATGTGATTTGCGGCAACCCTAGTCCATTTAGAGGAAGATTTCGGCAATCCTAAATAGAAGAGGAAGCAAAATTTCGGCCACCTATATAATACCACATATAGAATTCGGCCACCATAGATGATTCAATTTTTCTTCTTCTTCTCAATTCATAGAAAAGGATAATTTTTATTCTACTAAACATAAAAGAGAGAAGAGATTATTCTTTGATAGTACACTGATTGCTTGTTCATCAATAAGCTTGTGTGTACAACATCGAATTAGGTTCATGCGAGTTTCGATCATTAGATTGAGAACTCAAAAGTGACCGGAATAATTTTTGTCTTCTTTTGATTGTTTTGTGACTAACAAAAGAAAAAGAAAACTTTGTTCATCCATTCTCAGGTTTGCAATTCAGAGAAAAAGGGAGACCACGCTCCTAGGTGATTCACGTACGTGTTCGGATTGGAAGATCTCGGGGTACTGTTCACGATCACTGTTCACGCGGGTACTGTTCACGGGCATCGGAAAAGATTTTGTGGATTACCAATCGACGTAAGTCAATCGGATCACGCGTCAAGAGGTATTTAACTCTAACCGTATATATTTGAATTTATTTAATTAAAAGGTTAAGGTTCAACTTTGAGAAAAATTTTAAAACCATACGAAATCTATTTTTCGTTTCTTCCGCTGCGTTTTATATCGATTTTTCCCTACAATTGGAATCAGAGCCATGTTGTACCTTTTAATTAATTAACGTATATATACGTGAATCTATTTCTTTTTTATTGTGATTATACATGTTTTAGAAAGAGATGGCACTCTAGGTATTCGCATATATAATTACATGTTGAATGTATGGATTTATATATGTTTTATAAAGTGAATTGTTATTGCTTGATTTTGGTCCTAGAATTTCAATGTAATTTTTGTTTCGGATTTGTAACAAGAAGGGTGATCTATTATCGCCATAATTCCTTCTTGGTAGTTGCTAGGGTTTTTTTTTTGTATGTAAAATATGTGCAGTATTTTTTTTTTGTAATCAGGTGCAGTATTTTTTTTTTGTAAATCTTACTGCAGTAAAATAAAATAACATAAAAAATTTGCTGCAGTAATTTATTCGTAATATGATGTAATGTATTCGGGTATTGAAAATTCGAAGACACGAAGAAAAACGAAGCAACCGGAACCAAGAACGAGCACCATGCGCACCCTAGGACTGGATTGGGTTGCGCATGGCAAGCCCAATCCTTGGTGGGCTGCGCACGGCAGCCTTATGTGGCCTTATGGGCTGCGCAAGGCAGCCCCTTTGTGGGGTTGTGGGCTGTGCACATCCATAGGAGGAGGCCGAGGGATGAGCGTATGGTTAATGGCCACCTGAAGATCTTGTATTCCTAACAATTTTAATTTACTTGCTTTTCTAGGATGGGCCAAAATTGTTGCTATTTAATTTTTGCTTAAATATTACAATATTTGTTGTTGTATGATAACATGACATTTTAGAATAGGAGTGCCACTCATATATCTCTTTTGGTATGAACATGCATTGAATGATTTAGGTATCTAATTGGCATCTAGATAACTTGGTAAAAATCATTCTTTGGGATTTAATCACACGCCTTAAATAATTGAGTGGGAGAAGGTGTGCAAGAACGCCTATGGCCTCCAAGATTAGTTGAGTTTTATTATTTTTGGTAATCCTCCCAAGGGGCGTCCATAAATGGAATTTAATAATATACTTCCTTACAAGGATAGACTAGACAATTGACTTAAACGAAATCTACTCCCCAAGGAGGGATTTTCGTGAGAGAAAATTGAGGGTCGATATCTTGGTAACACACTCAATGTAATTTTATTAATATCCTCCCAAGAGTTCTTGTTAATAAAAATTACAAGGCTAAAATTAAAAACGCTGGTTGTTATGTTAACAATTAGGTGGGACCTAGTCTAACTAGTAAATAGTGCGAACTCCCAAAGGAGGCGTAATATTTATGGGTGTTGGATCACCGTTGAATTTTTATGATTGAATTATTTATTTTAATTCAAGATAAATTTTTAAAAGTGCTATTATCATGATTATTTACTTATATATGTTTTTGTTTTAATCAGAAATCATGACCCCATCACTTATGAACATCCTGAAATATAACACCTTAACTGGAGATAACTACGTAACATGGAAAAGGAAAATTGGGTTGTTGCTGCAAAGTGAAAAACATAAGTTTGTTCTAACCACTCCTAAACCACCTCTTCCTAATAATGAATCTAATGTGATGCAAAGAGATGAGTATGAGCAGTGGAAGACTTCTGATGATATGGCAAAATGTTACATTATGGCCATTATCTCCGACGTGTTGCAACAGCAACATGAAGGAATGGAGTCCGCTGCTGATATAATGATGTCTCTAGAGGAAATGTTTGCTATGAGGTCTAGGACGACTAAGAGAGAGGCAGTGACTGCTTTTATGAATCTTAGGATGAAACCTGGACAATCTGTGAAAGATCACATGATGAAAGTCATAGCACATCTCAATATTGCTGAACTAAATGGTGCTGAGCTTGATGGTGAGACCAAAATTGATATGGTAGTTAACTCATTGTCAGATTCCTTTGATCAGTTCAAGTTGGACTACACCTTGAACAAAAAGGAATACACCTTGCACGGCCTGATGCAAGATGTTCAAAGCGCTGAAAAGATCCTTGTGAAAAACAAAGGTCAAGAGATTCATTTGGTTGGTAAAGTTGCTACTGTTAAGACCGTAAGAAGGTCAAGAAACAACAGAAGAAAAAGCAACTTGGGCCTACCAAGAAAGTAACCAAGATCAAAGGGAAATGCTTCCTTTGTGGTGAAAAGGGACATTGGAAAAGAGATTGCCCAAAGTCCCTAGAAAAAGAAGGAAGAAGGTAATGTTAATTATCTAGAAACATGTTTTCTGGAAGATTCTACTGATTCTTGGATCATAGACTCTGGAGCCACTAATCATGTTTGTTATTCCTTGTAGGGGTTTCAGGAAAAGAGAAGGTTGAATGAAGATGAAGTCAATTTGTGCTTGGGCAACAGAACGTTAGTGTCTGCAAGTGCAGTGGGAGATATTAGAGTTATTTTAGATTCTAGTAGACATTTAGATTTAATAGACGTTTATTATGTACCTCAATTCAAGAGGAATTTAATTTCAGTTTCTTGTTTAAATAAGTTTGGATATTCGGTTACTTTTAATAAAACTTTTATTATTAGTAAGAATGACAAAGTTGTTTGCAAAGGTACATTGGAAAACGGTTTATTCTTTTTGCATAGAAATATCTCTCACTCGTTAGACACAGAAATAACGGAACCTAATCATAAAAGAGTAAAATTATCAAAAGATGAAACCTATCTTTGGCATTTACGCCTAGGTCACATTAACCTTAATAGGATTAAAAGATTGGTATGTGATGAACCTTTAAGTGACTTAAAGGTCGATGATCTACCAACTTGTGAGTCTTGTTTGGAAGGTAACATGACCAAAAGGCCGTTCAATACCAAAGGTGCAAGAGCCACTGAATGTTTAGGACTAGTACACACTGATGTATGTGGTCCTATGAGCATTCAAGCTAGAGGTGGATATGAGTACTTCATCACTTTCACGGATGATTACTCAAGATTTGGTTATGTGTATCTCATGAGACATAAGTCGGATGCATTTGATATGTTCAAAGCATTCAAAGCTGAAGTAGAAAATCAGCTTGAGAAACATATAAAAATCTTGAGATCTGATCGTGGTGGAGAATATCTATCTGGAGAGTTTCAGCAATATCTTATTGATAATGGGGTAGTTTCTCAGCTTTCTGCACCAGGTACACCTCAACAAAATGGGGTAGCAGAAAGGAGAAATAGGACTCTTTTAGAGATGGTTAAAATCAATGTTGAGTTATTCAACACTTCCTATTTCTTTTTGGGGATATGCTCTACAAACAGCAATATATATTCTAAACGATGTACCATCTAAATATGTCCCTAAAACCCCATATGAATTGTGGACTGGGCGAAAGCCTAGTTTACAACACATGAGGATATTTGGTTGTCCTGCACATGTGTTGAAAGGAAAGACAGAAAAGATGGAGTCCCGTTCGGAAACATGTATATTTGTGGGGTATCCAAAAGGAACTAAAGGATATTATTTCTATAGTCCTTCTGATCTAAAAGTATTTGTTTCAACAAATGCTTCATTTCTAGAAAAGGACTATATGAATAATTTTGTGCCCAAAAGTAGAATTGTCCTAAATGAGATGTCAGGAGATACAATTCCATAAGAGGTTTCACAACCCAGCCCAATTGTAACCTACCATTCCTCGTCGTAGTGGGAGGGTTAGAACACAACCCGAAAGATATATCGGTCTAGGAGAATCTGTTGAGAATCTTTCGGACGACGATGATTCCTACACGTACAAGGAAGCTATGGAGGATGTTGATTGTCGTCATTGGCAAAAGGCAATGCAATCCGAGATTGAATCGATGTTCAATAACAATGTCTGGTCCCTTGTAGACTTGCCTAAAGGGATAAAACCCATTGGGTGCAAGTGGGTATACAAGAGGAAAAGAGGTATGGATGGTACGGTGGAAACCTTTAAAGCTAGACTAGTAGCTAAAGGTTATACACAGAAAGAAGGTATCGATTACGAGGAAACCTTCTCACCTGTGGCCATGCTTAAATCCATTAGGATACTCTTATCCATTGCAGCATCTCTAGACCTAGAGATTTGGCAAATGGACGTCAAGACAACTTTCCTTAATGGAAGTCTTTACGAGAGCATCTACATGATGCAACCAGAGGGATTCATTGAAAAAGGCCAAGAAGAAAGAGTATGCATGTTGCAAAAGTCCATGTATGGACTAAAGCAAGCATCCAGATCCTGGAACATAAGGTTCGATCAAGCTGTAAATGGTTTTGGATTTATTCAAAACCCTGACGAACCTTGTGTATACAAGAGGATCAAAGGCGACAAGTTGGTTTTCCTCATTCTTTATGTTGATGATATACTACTCATTGGAAACGATGTAGGTGTATTTACATCAGTAAATGAATGGTTAGCAAAACAATTTGATATGAAGGACTTAGGAGAAGCAAGTTATATTCTTAGTATCCAAGTAATAAGGGATAGAAAGAATAGAACGATTGCATTATCCTAAGCTTCATACATTGATAAAATCTTGTCTAGATTCACCATGCAAGATTCCAAGAAAGGTATGTTACCTTTTAGACATGGAATCAAACTTTCTAAGGGTCAAACACCTAAGAATGTGCATGAAGAGCAATTCATGAGTAGAGTTCCATATGCCTCGGCAGTTGGAAGTCTCATGTATGCAATGCTCTGTACTAGACCAGATATTTGTTTTGCTGTTGGCATAGTTAGCAGGTTTCAATCGAAACCTGGTCCTGATCATTGGACGGCAGTCAAGCATATTTTCAAGTATCTCAAGAGAACTAGAGATTATATGCTTGTATACTCTGGAGGGGATTCAATTCCCGTTGGGTATACAGATTCTGATTTCCAGTCAGATTCTGACTCCAGAAAATCCACATCAGGATCTGTGTTTACCATTGGAAGAGGAGCAGTCATATGGAGGAGTATCAAGCAATCTTGTATTGCTGATTCCACCATGGAAGCCGAGTATGTTTCTGCAAGCGAAACTGCCAAAGAGGCTGTTTGGCTCCGCCAATTCTTGATTGACTTAGAAGTGGTTCCTAGTGCGAATAAGCAGATCACTATACACTATGACAACAGTGGTACAGTGGCTAATTCGAAAGAACCAAGAAGTCATAAGAGAGGTAAACACATTGAAAGGAAGTATCACCTTTTGAGGGAAATTGTTCATAGGGGAGACGTGACGATCACCAAAATCGCGTCAGCAGAAAATCTAGCGGATCCTTTCACAAAGGCTCTACCTCAGAAGAGCTTTGATGGACATCTAGAGAACATGGGAATGAGAGATATGACACACTTGCTATAGAGCAAGTGGGAGATTGTCAGGATTATACTCAATGGCAAGAGTGTAATATTGTAATTGACAATCTTCTCATATTAATAAATTGAATTCTGATTCTTACAATTACTCATAGCATTTATTATTATAATTGTCAAGGTAAATAATCATAAGGTCAAAAGACTATGAGACATGAAGAATTGTTCATACATCCGGATATGTATGAGGTAGACACAATTCTTTAGTTAGTCTTGAATAATGTTCACAACTTAAGTTAAAGGTTGGGCACCTCTATCTTGTTAAAGTTGTAGAATTCTTTTACTAGCATTTGAGTGGGATCAAATGAATATGATGAGTCTAAAATCATCGAAAGGTTTTCGAGTAAAAGAATCTAGTGCACTAGGTGCATTGAGTGAGATGAACGTTCCCTTCACCGGGAGGATCCGGGAAGCGGAGCTCCCACCAAAATTTAAAATGCCAACAGATAAGTTCTCCGGAATGGAAGACCCTTTAAGTCACCTGGAGAGCTTCGTCCAGCAGATGGAGATCCAGAATACCACCTAGGGCAGCTATATGTAGGATGTTCCCAATGACCCTAACCGACTACGCGAAAACTTGGTTCAAGGAAGCTGCCTGCTGGTAGAGTGGATTCTTTCACAAAGTTATCGACATATTTTTGCTCGCAGTTCCAAGGAGTCAAACCTCGTCCAAAAGATCTCATTCACCTCCAATATGTGATTCAGGAGCGAGGTGAAACATTTCGATCGTACGTGGAACGTTTTCACAAAGAAGACATACAAATGAGAGTCTTCGCTGAAAAAGAGACTCTCGCCAATTTCAGGCAGAACCTGTAGGCAGGAAAGCTTTTCCGTTCCTTCGACCAGAGACGACCTCCCGAGACTTACTAGGAGGCCTATGACCAGGCTCTTGAGTAGGTCGAGATCAACAAACAGCTCAAAGTCAAGATGAAACACGACAATATGAGAACGGCAAAGCGCTAGGAAAAAGAAGCTCCCAAATCCAAGCCAGCTCAGAAAAATCAGAACAAACCTCCCGATAGATCGACATACCATTTCCCCACTGCTCAGCTCAGGCAAAAAAGATATCTAGCAAGACGAATCCCTCCAAGAGCTTCGCCTCCTCCTAGGACAGTAGCCCCCATAATGCGAGATGAGAAAGGGTATGATTACTACACCCCTTTTAACGCTTGCCGGGAAACAATCTACCTCGCTATATGGGACAAGGGGCTACTCCAGAAACCCACGCCCATGAAAGCCCTCAGTCGACAGAAGGAACCGGTACAAATATTGTGACTTCCATAAGGACGTGGGTCACAACACTTCATAGTGTTATAACCTACGCAACGAGATCGAAGCCCTGATAAGGGGAGGATGTTTGATTGAGTTTTTACAGCAAGTCAGAGATAATATTCAAACTGGAAGGGGAGTACAAGTCTAGATCTGTGAGCATGCGTAGAAGAGAAAGGGTGAACAGACTGATTTAATGTAATAGATACAAGTGATACACACCATCATCGGAGGTCCTACATTGGACAGTACCTCAAATAATTCCAGGAAAAACCATGCAAGGAAGATTCCCCATGTAGAAGAAGGTCGGGGTATCTTCAAGGTCAGCCAAAGCCCGACGGAGCCCTCCCTATCAGTACAGATTGTTTTCACTGAAGCAGATGTCTTCAACATCGTGCAACCTCATGACGATCCCATAGTGATCACGATACAGATTGCCAACTGCATGGTCCATCGCGTGCTCGTTGATATAGGCAGCAGTGTAGATATACTCTTTAAGGATACCTTGGAAAAACTGAATCTGAAGCAATGGTGTTACAATAGCTGTTCAACTCTGCTTTATGGATTAGCCGGGGATTCGATCATACCTGTGGGATCGAAGATCCTCCCAGTGATTATCGGAACCCTACCTCTCAAACAGAATATTATGACAGACTTTGTTGTGGTTGACACCCCATCGACCTACAACGCCATCTTAGGGAGACCATTTCTATCCTCCTTGAAGGGAGTCTTGTCTATATACCACAATGTTCTAAAGTTCCCAGTAGGAACCAAGGTGGGAGAGGTACACAGAGACTAGCAAGTAGCTAGGAAGTGCTACGCAGTGTCCGCCAATCCCACGGCTTTAGCAAAATAGTTCGTACAGATTGCAACGATTCAGGACATGGAGGCATCCGGGATAATCCAGGAAGATATGGAGCTGGCGGAGCATCTAGAGAGCGAACCCATAATGCCTTATGAGGAAGAACAAATCAAGGAATGGGCCAACAGGCAACCCGTAGATAGACTAGAGGAGATACCCATCACAAATGACGAACCCTCCAAGGTCGTCAAGTAGGAGCTACCCTCGAACCAGAAGTGAAAGAAGGCTTGATTGGGCTTCTCAGAGAATTCAGCGACATCATCGCTTGGAGCCATGATGAGATGACCGGGATCCCGGTATCATTGGCCACCCATCGATTAGCGTAGATCCAATAGTCAAGCCCGTCAAACAGAAGAGGCATCACTTTAACCCTGAGAGGAACGCTGTGGTGCAGGAAGAAGTAGACAAATTGATCAAGGCAGGTTTTATCAGAGAAGTGTGCTACCCCTAGTTGATCGCCAACGTGGTCATGGTTACGAAGGTGAATAGGAAATGGCGTATGTGTGTCCACTACACCGACCTCAACCGGGCATGTCCAAAAGACAGTTTTCCTCTACCAAAGATCAATCAGCTAGTTGACTCCATGTCCGGAAATAAACATCTTAGTTTAATGGACGCATTCTCAGGGTATAACATGATTAAGATGCACCCAGCTGACCAAGATAAGACCAGCTTCATTACTGGGCAGGGCCTGTACTGCTACAAGGTGATGCCGTTTGGCTTGAAGAATGCGGGGGCTACATACCAGCGGCTGGTTAACAAGCTGTTCAGGCCCGAGATCGGAAGAACGATAGAGGTATACATCGACGACATGATCACAAAATCACCAACCACAGAAGGACATCAGGAAGACCTTTGTAAGACCTTTCTAATCCTCGGAGAAACCCAAATGCGGTTGAACCCCTCCAAATGCGCTTTCGGTGTAACAGCGGGGAAGTTTCTAGGTTTCATGGTTCATGAGAGAGGCATAGAGGCCAACCCTGAAAAAATCAAAGCTATCTTGGACCTGGAGTCCCCCACATCACTCAAACATGTACAAATTTTGACTGGGCGTGTAGCAGCGCTCAACAAGTTTATCTCTCGCTCCACCGATAAATGCCTCACGTTCTTCAAAGCCATCAAGCATAGAAAAAACATGAAATTGAGCCCGGAGAGCCAGCAAGCTTTTCAAGCCTTGAAGAAATACCTAACAAGCCCACCATTGTTGGTCAAGCCGGTTCCCGGAGAGGAGCTGCAAATCTATCTGGCCGTCTCAAAAACTGCAGTTAGCTGAGCTTTGGCAAAAGAGTGTGGCGACGGGATTCAAAGGCACATATACTACGTGAGTCATGCTTTAACCAAGTCAGAAAAAAATTATATTCTCCTAGAGAAGCTCGCTTATGCTCTGGTGACCTTGGCGAGGAAGCTCCGTCCCAATTTTCAAGCTCATTCAACAGCATTAGTGACGGACCAACCTCTCCGCCAATTCTTACAAAGACTGGACGTGTCCAGGAGGCTAGTCTTATGGGCCCTAGAGCTCACTCAATTCGACTTAAAATATAAGTCTAGGACCACGATTAAAGCCCAGGCTTTGGCAAACTTTATTGCAGAATTTTCAGCGCTCCCAAGCCAAGAGAATCCCACAGCATCGAACATGGTCCTTGAGAAGATTTTCGAGATCGATAATTGGCCGGAAGGTTGCAAATCTTGGACCCTCTATACAGATGGAGCATCTGGGCAAGCTGGGGGAGGAGCTGGTTGTTAGGGTTTATGCCCTAAAGATGTAATTTGTAAATAGATTTATAAAATAAATAAAAAGAAAAGTTCAATTCATTCTTGTTGTGTTGTTTATTTTATAACTTGTGCATATATTAACATCCTAGATTGCCGGATGTAATCTCGAACTGTGTATATGAGTGTTATATACGGATGAATACAGTAAGAGACGTGCAATCTAAAGAGTCAATAGATAGCAAATAAAGCTGGGTACTTTATTTGTGGTTAATCTATAGCTGCGGTCCATTCCGTAATGTACGGTGATTCTATTCTGAATCATTCATATGAGATATGGGAATGGAGGCACCTTGTATGATGTGATCATATAGGACTGGGCCATGATCTATATGAATCTCTCACCAAGATCCGTTTACTGATGAGATTCATACTGAAAATACTATATAGCGGTGTCTATTAACCTAGAGGGGGGGGGGGGGGGGGGGGTGAATAGGTTTTAAGTTGATTTATTACCAACTTTTCGACTTAATCAATATTAATAGTCCTACCCCATATTAGCAATCAACCAGTCATAATATAAACATGCGGAAAACAATAAAAACACATGGATTGATTTATGTGAGAAACCCTCCAACTGGGCAAAACTCACGGGCTATCCTTCTAGCCACATTCGGTCCTCAAATCCACTATTTGAACGAAAGTTTACAACCTAGGTTGATCTCAAGTCATACCTACTTGGCCACTAACCCTTTCACTCTACCCAACGGGCCTTTAATAGTGATTCTAGACCATAAGAAAGCGCACTAATCCACTTAGTCACAAAGCTTAACAATCAATGAAGAGGTTAAACAACCTATGTGAATATGTAGAAATATTCTAACATGCAATTAATGCTAGGCAACACTAAATGCTTATCTAAGGATTTAAAGATGTTAATGAGTGCAAATCCTAGATATCAATATCTAAATGCAAATGCATGAAGATTTAGCTAGAAGGGTAAAAACGTCCTAAATGCTAGCTATCAATAAACATACAACCTCAACCAACAAACATAATCACAAACATACTCAAATCATGCTAAACCAAATAAACATGCAATTAATTAACAAATAATTGCTAACCCTGGGTAAACAAGAACATAGAGATGAAAAGGAAGTTCTAAGACTTGTTGATTACCTAGTCAAGAAGAGCATGAAGACCCATGAAGAATAGATGCAAGAATGAAGCTTAGATGCACATGGGTATGAGTTTGGTTGAGTAAAAAGGATTTCTTGGAGCTCTCTCTCTCTTGGATTTACTTTCTCTCACTTAGGGATATATTCTCAGAGCTCTAGGTCAAAATGGTGGAGAAGAAGATGTATTTATAGAGACCAAAAAACGAGCTGGAGTGAAATACCCGAAATGCCCAGTTCAGGTGAAAAAGGCGACATGCAAGGCGACATGAGCAAGACGCCTTGGAAGTCGCCTAACACGCTGTGAGAAAACACGTTGCCTGATGCGACATGTGAGGCGACATCCCCAAGTCGCCTATGAAGTCGCCTTACACACTGTGGAAAAATCAAGATGTCAGATGGGACATGTAAGGCGATATCCCCAAGTCGCCTATGAAGTCGCCTTACACACTGGAGAAAAAAAAGCATGACTAAGACGACATTGGAGGCGACATGCACAAGTGGCCTTGCATGTCGCGTAACACACTGTGGGAAAAACCTAGGTCTAAGACGACTTGTCAGGCGACATGCACAAGTGGCCTTGCATGTCGCCTAACCTACTGTGCAGCCCATCAACTCCAAAATGCAAGAAGTGTGTGTGTGCAGCCATACATGCATGTCAATACAAATGCATAGAATGTGAGTGTGTGCAACTAAAACCTCTTCAAAGAGAATTAAGCAAGTGATATACCTTTGAAGTGCTCTTGAGAGGGATGATGTCCTTGACGCTTGATCACACCCAATGAAGCCTAATATACCCTTACAAAAATTAATCCCCAATGTGGTTTGTCAACGAAATAAGCCAATCAAAATATGAGGAACTTACAATCTCCCCCTTTGGCTATCTCGTGACAAAACCACCTCTCACAAATCACCCTCACAAAAGAATAAAAACTGGAGGTCAACAAAGGAAATTCTACATTACAAATAGATACCTAGATGCTAGGTCTTCAAATTTTCAAGCTCTTGTAGAATAGCCATCCCTACAAAACAATGAGACTACACTTTCCAAGACAAGTGTATGTGAGGTGATCAAGAGAGATAATAAATAAAAGCAATTTGCATAATAAAATAAAACTACAACCTGCAACAGTGCAAATGCTCCCCCTAAATAGGTTACTCCCCCTCAATGGGACAATCTCTCCAAAAATGACAACGGGACATTACTCCCCCTTTTTGTCATGAGATAGACAAAGGAGTATTCCCCAACCGGGTCACTTTAGCAAAGAGAGCTATTTGCAAGATAAGTGCATAATCATATACAACAACTTTATGCAACTTAATTAATTGAGAGAGAATCATTGAGGGTTTATTCTTAAGAAGAAAATGTGTGACTTAGTTGCTTTGGATGTAAGACATGTAACATCATAGTTCAAGCAAATGGTATTTGGCAAAGAGAACCTCAAAAAGGTTCCAAAGGAATTCAAACCAATTTGCACCCTTTTGCCATAATTGAACAAGATATAGCTTTAAAAATTTAAGCACACACAAGCAACCAAGTCAATCCTTAATGGTCAATCAAGACATGGATATAAAATCCAAATTGATTGAATGGATATAGAATCCTTATTGGTTGTTGTCTTGTTCAACCATTAAGAAAAGACCCAAAGCTAAATTGGATGAGACATCCTTATTTATTGCATGGACACATGGTCCTTATTGAGTTTAGCTTTGTCAAGGTGCTTCAACACACATTTGCACACACAATTCATGCATAATATTTTAGCATGTCAAAATCAAGTCACATGTCATGGAGATAAATTTTAGGTCATTCAAATGTACTTCCCAATCAATTCTCCTAATCCAAAAATGCATGTTTGAACATAGATGTGACATGGATTACAAACCAAGCAAGGCACACTTATTGAATAAAAAGCCATATAAGAATATATATAAGCATAACCAAGAATACTCAAGCAATTAATAAAGAAGCATAAAGTTGATCAAGTTTTTTGCTTATTCCAACATGCAAGGTTGCTCTCTTTGCTTGAGTTCCCCATAAGGGGTCAATCACCAAAACTCATCAAGGCATATGACAAATTCCAATAGACCTACTAAGTGACTTGAACCTAGTTGAGTCTAAAGGCTTTGTAAATAAATCCGCTAGTTGATCATTAGTGCCCACATGCTCAAGTGTAATGCATTTGTTTTCAACTAGTTCTCTAATGAAATGATGCCTAATGTCTATATGCTTTGTCCTAGAGTGCTGAACCGGATTCTTTGAAATGTTAATTGCACTCATGTTATCACAATAAAGGGTAAGAATACCTTGATCAAAGCCATAATCCACAAGCATTTGTTTCATCCAAAGGAGTTGTGTGCAAGCACTCCCGGCGGCTATGTATTCCGCTTCAGCTGTGGATAGAGAGATGAAATTTTGCTTCTTGCAAAACCGTGAGACCAAGTTGTTACCTAGGAAGAAGCAACCGCCCGATGTATCATCACAATTTCCTGCCCAATCTGCATCACTAAAGCCAACTAAGCTAGCATTAGTGTCAAAAGAGTACCATATCCCATAGTTGGATGTCCCATTCACATATCGAATGATTCTCTTCACGGAGGAGAGATGGGATTCCTTGGGATCCGTTTGGTACCTAGCACACACACCCACACTAAAGGCTATATCGGGCCTACTTGCGGTCAAGTAAAGCAAGCTACCAATCATGCCACGATAAAGACTTTGTTCCACACTCTTGCCACTAGCATCCTTGCTTAGTTTCAAGGTGGTACTCATGGGTGTGTCACAATGTTTGGCATTCTCAAGGCCAAACTTCTTCACTAGGTTCTTAGCATACTTAGCTGGGGATATGAAAATCCCATCATGCAATTGCTTGATTTGCAAACCTAGGAAGTAATTGAGCTCCCCAACAAGACTCATCTCAAACTCATGAGACATGACATCAACAAATTGTTGGACTTTGGATTTGTTGGTGGAGCCAAAAACAATATCATCAACATAAATTTGAGCTATGAAAAGCTCATCTTTGTTCCTCTTGATGAATAAAGTTTTGTCAACATTACCCCTAGTGTAGTCATTGTCAACAAGAAATTGAGTGAGGCGCTCATACCAAGCCCTAGGTGCTTGTTTCAACCCATATAAAGCCTTCTTGAGGCGATAGACATGATTGGGGTGGTATGGATCCACAAACCTCTTAGGTTGCTCAACAAACACTTCCTCATGCAAGAAACCATTGAGGAAGGCACTTTTATCATCCATTTGATGCAATTTAAACTTGTGCACACATGATATGGATAAAAGAAGCCTTATGGACTCAAGACGGGCAACCGGAGCAAAAGTCTCCTCAAAGTCAATACCCTCAATTTGAGAGTATCCTTGTGCTACAAGTCTAGCCTAGTTGCGCACAATGTTTCCATTCTCATCCGACTTGTTCCTATATACCCATTTGGTGCCTATGACATTAGTATCCTTAGGTCTAGGAACAAGAGTCCAAACCTCATTTCTTTCAAATTGGTTTAGCTCTTCTTGCATGGCAAGAACCCAAAACTCATCAATGAAGGCTTCATCAACCTTTTTGGGTTCAATTTGAGAGGTGTAACAAGTATAGCTAATTTGATTGGTAGCTTGCTTTACTTGACCGCATTGAAGGACCATATTCTTGAAGGACCCTATTCTTCCTCTCAACAACCTCATTTTGTTGAGGAGTCCTAGGAGCCGAAAACTCATGGGAAAATGCCTAAGCTATTGCAATAGCTTTCAAAACAAGCATTTTCAAATTCCCTCCCATGGTCACTCATAATCCTTTTAATGCTTTTAATGTGTGAGTTCTTTTCATTTTGAATTTTAGTGCAAAGCATTTTAAAATTTTCAAATGTTTCAGATTTTTCTCTAAGAAAATATGTCCATGTAAATCTAGAGAAATCATCAACACAAACAAAAATGTATCTCTTGCCACCGAGACTCTCGGTTTGCATGGGACCTATAAGGTCTATATGTAGAAGCTCTAATGGCTCCTTGGTGGCGAGATACTTGCCTTTCTTATGCATACTTTTGGTTTGTTTCCCTTGTTGACAAGATCCACAAACGCCATCGACTTTCTTCCAAAGCTTAGGGAGGCCACGCATAACCTTGAACTTAACTAAGATCCTCAAATCTCGATAGTTCATGTGGCCAAGTCTTTGATGCCACAACTCAACTTCCTTACACTTAAACATATTGCAAGAGATAGCACTAGCTTCAAGACAATAGCAATTGTCACTAGATCTCTTTCTGTAAGTTCCTCATATTTTGATTGGCTTATTTCGTTGACAAACCACATTGGGGATTATTCTTTGTAAGGGTAATTAGGCCTCATTGGGTGTGATCAAGCTTCAAGGACATCATCTCTCTTAAGAGCACTTCAAAGGTATCTCACTAGTTTAACTTTCTTTGAAGAGATCTAGTTGCACACACTCACTTGCATGCATTATGTTCTTATCTTTATGTTATTGAATGATGTATTGTATGCCACTTTTCACACTCCACACTTGCATATTTTGCACATCACTTAGTGTGTTGAGTTTGCCCAGAAAAGAGAATTTCTTCTCTTACCGCGGCCTAGACCGCTTGGCAAGACATGCTTGCATCGCGGCATACAGAGCGGTATACCTCAGTAGGGTAATGCTTCCTGTACCGCTTCCTGTACACTTGCACGCATAGCGACCCAAGTCGTGGTGTTGTCCAGTAGGCCTCTGTTGCCTATACCGCGGCCTGTGCACCTGCATGCACAGCGCCCTACACCGTGGTATTGTCCAGACGGTGCACTGCTGTGTGTACCGCGGTCTAGACACTTGCCTGAGACGCGGTCCATCTAGCGATATTGACGGGATTTTGTGCCCTAAGTTCAAAACGACGTTGTTTTGACTAGGGCTCCCTTATATATACTCTCTCTTCTTCCTTGCTCGTTTTTATGAGTTCAAGAAGCCATTTTTGAGAGGCCAAGCTTCCTTTAGAGAGAGAAACTCCCAAGAACTCATCTTTACTCAACCAAACACAAATCCATGTGCATCTAACATCTTCAAGCATCATCTCATCATGGATTCTTCTTGCTTTCATTCACTAGGTAACTTGAACATGCCCTAAATCTCATTGTATTTATTTATGTTCTTGTTTGACTAGGGTTAGCTCTTTTATATGATTTTATTGCATATCTTTATGTTTATTGGCATTTATAACATGTTTGAGTTGATGTTTGTTGGTTGAAAGCTTTGTTCATTAATAGCTAGCATTTAGGACGATTTTACCCTTCTAGCTAAATCTTCATGCATTTGCATTTAGATATTGATATCTAGGATTTGCATTTATTGACATCTTTAAATACTTAGATAAGCATTTAGTGTTGCCTAGCATTAATTGCATGTTTGAATATCTTTTACATACTCACATAGGTTGTTTAACCTCTTCATTGATTGTTAAGCTTTGTGACTAAGTGGGTTAGTGCACAAGCTTGTGGTCTAGAATCACTATTAAAGGCCCGTTGGGTAGAGTGAAAGGGTTAGTGACCAAGTAGGTGTGACTTGAGGTCAACCTAGGCTGTAAACTTTCGTTCAAATAGTGGATTTGAGGACCGTATGTGGCTAGAAGGATAGCCCGTGAGTTTTTGCCCAGTTGGAGGGTTTCTCACGTAAATCAATCCTTGTGTTTTTATTGTTTTCCGCATATTTATATTGGATTGATTGATTGCTAATATGGGGTAGGATTATTAAAATTGACTAAGTCGAAAAGTTGGTAATAAATCAACTAAAATCTATTCACCCCCCATCTAGGTTGTATTAGACACACTTTGTGTATTTTCAATTGGTATCAGAGCGGGTTCCTAGATACACTTAGGTGATCCTTGCTCTTTGTGTGTCTTGCATATTGTTTGTGTTTGTTGCATCATAAACATTCATCTCTTTCATACCCAAACACTATGAGTGGGAACGGAAGTGGTAATGAGGGAGCCTCTAGCACAAGACCCCATTTGCTCACCGGAGTAAACTATGCCTCTTGGAAAGCCAAGATGGAGTCTTACATTTGCCAAATAAATGACCGAGCATGGATGGCAATTGAAGATGGCTACACTCCTCCGGAAAAGATTCTTGAAGACGAAAGTGTAGTTCCCAAGCCAAAGTCGGAATGGTCAACTCAAGAGTTTGAAGCATCCAAGTGGAACAACAAGGCTATGCATGCTATTCTTTGTGCAATGGATGACAATCAGTACAAATTGATCCAAACAACAAGAATTGCAAAAGAGGCATGAGAGATTCTTGAGACGGCCCATGAGGGAATAGAGGTGGTCAAGGACTCTAAGCTTCAAATCCTCCAAACACAATTCGAGCAAAATTAAAATGGAGGAGGATGAGTGCTTCAATGAATTTCAAGTGAAGTTGATGGACATAGTCAATCAAAGCCATTAACTTGGTGACCCCTATTCGGATAGGAGAATCAAGCAAAAAATTATGAGGTCGCTTCCAGCAAGATTTGAGTCAAAAGTGACGGCACAGTGATTACAAAAACATGAAGCCAAGTGAAGTTATAGGAAGACTTCTAGCATATGAGTCTAGGTGGACTCCTACACCTACACCTCCAAAGAAGCAAAAGAGTATTGCTCTGAAAACTACCAAAGTAGAGAAAGAGGAAGATGACTCAGGTGAGGAGATGGCCCTCATGGTGAAAAGATTCAAAAAGTTCATCAATTTTGAGAAGAGGGGATTTGGATCCAAAGGAAAGGAAATGAAAAAGAAGACTCCTTTCAAGAAGTTTGAGTCAAGTGAAGACAAGCCCACAAGAAAAGGGATTCAATGCTGCGAATGTGGAGGTTTCGGACACATCTCCACTGACTGTGGAAATTTGAAAAACAAGAAGAAAGGAAAGGTCATGGCCGCCACGTGGAGCGATGGTGATGACTTGGAAGAAGAATGAGAATCCTCGGATGATGAGGATTATGTGGCAAACTTTATTGCCTTCGCATCTTCTCTCAAGAGTAAGGAAGCAATAGATGATGAAGAGGTAGAGAAACAAAGTGAAGATGACTCTAGCGATGGTGACTCTTCATCCCATTCAACAAATATGGATGTAGGAGGAATGGATCTTGAAGGCTTCATTGAGCATTTTCAAAGCTCAAGATTGAAGATGAAGAAAGAGATTCAAAGGCTAAAATGAAAGAATCTTAAGCTATCTACCGAAGCTACTCACTTAAATAAAGAAGTGAAGATAGCCAAAAGGAATGAGGAATTGATGGAAAAGGAGCTTGAAGAAGCTAGAGAGATCATTGCTAAGATGACTTCAAGCACGAAGAAACTTGACCACATGTTGGGAGTTGGCAAGAGTCCAAGTGATAAGAAAGGTCTTGGCTATGAAGATGACAAGGAGACCTCATTCTCAAGCAAGACTGTGTTTGTCAAGAGTTTGGATAACAAAGAGCCTCCACCCCCACAACATCCTAGGAAGAAGATCAAACTAGAAGAGTGCTCTAAAGATTCTCAAGTCAAGGTAGTACAAGGGAAACAAGCTCAAGCTCAATCAACAAGGGTGCATCAAGCAAGTTTCCCTCAACCTAAATACCATCAAGCCAAAAAGCAATTCATGCAAAGTCAACCAAGGAAGCAATTCATTCCAACTCAACAACAAAGAAGGAGAGAACCAATCCAACACTAAAGACAAGCTCAAATGCATGGGAAAGCCCTTTTGTACTCACAAGGGCATGGTATGTCTTCTTATTTTATTCTCACTTGTCACTTTTGTGGTGTTGATGGTCACATTAGACCTAATTGTTTCAAATACATTGAAATGTGTAGAATCAAGAGCATGATTGAAAGAAATAGAGCTAGAGCCAAAATGCATGTTCCTAGGAAATCTACAGCCAATTTGCATGATCCTAGGAAATCTAAAACCAATGTAACTAATACCACTAGGAAAGAGAATATTTCACCTAGGTGGATTAGAAGGGATGACTATTTTTGCTATGTGGCTCAAATTGCCTTGAAGGCAAATGCCTCTAACACTTGGTATTTGGATAGTGGGTGTTCTAGGCATATGACGGGGAACAAGAGTTTCTTTAAATCTCTTATCTTGGAGGATGGAGGATTTGTCACCTTTGGTGATGGATTTAGAAAGAAAGTCATAGGGAAAGGAACCATTTCCATTCCCGATCTACCCTCCTTGTCAAATGCTTTACTTGTTGATGGCTTGCAAGCCAATCTTATAAGCATTTATGATCTTAATGATGATGGACTCTCCGTCTTGTTTAACAAAAATGATTGCTCTATTTTAATGCCAAATGGACAAACCTTGCTAAAAGGAAAGAGATCTAGTGACAATTGCTATTGTCTTGAAGCTAGTGCTATCTCTTGCAATATGTCCAAATGTGAGGAAGTTGAGTTATGGCATCAAAGACTTGGCCACATGAACTATCGAGATTTGAGCATCTTAGATAAGTTCAAGGTTGTGCGTGGCCTCCCTAAGCTTGGGAAGAAAGTCGATGGCGTTTGTGGACCTTGTCAACAAGGGAAACAAACCAAAAGTATGCACAAGAAAGGCAAGTATCTCGCCACCAAGGAGCCATTAGAGCTTCTACATATGGACCTTATGGGTCCAATGCAAACTGAGAGTCTAGGTGGCAAGAGATACATTTTTGTTTGTGTTGATGATTTTTCTAGATTTACATGGACATATTTTCTTAGAGAAAAATCTGAAACATTTGAAAAATTTAGAATGCTTTGCACTAAAATTCAAAATGAAAAGAACTCACACATTAAAAGCTTTGAAAGAATTAGGAGTGACCATGGGAGGGAATTTGAAAATGCTTGTTTTGAAAGCTATTGCAATAGCTTAGGCATTTCCCATGAGTTTTCGGCTCCTAGAACTCCTCAACAAAATAGGGTTGTTGAGAGGAAGAATAGGGTCCTTCAAGAGATGGGCCGTGTGATGTTGCTTAGCAACAATGTCCCTAGGAATCTTTGGGCCGAGGCCGTCAATACGGCTTACTACATAGGAAATAGAGTCTTCCTAAGGCCCGGTACTAGGCAAACCTCCTATGAATTATGGAAGGATGGGAAGCCAAATGTTAGCTACTTCCACTCATTTGGGAGCAAATACTACATTCTAAATGACCGAGATCAACTTGGCAAGTTTGATGCCAAGAGTAATGAGGGGATTTTCATTGGCTATGCCCTTAACAGTAAGGCCTATAGAGTTTTCAATTTAAAAACTCGGAGTGTCATGGAATCATCTAATGTTGCCATAGATGATTGTAGGCCTAAGACTAAAGATCATGATGAGGAGGTCGTTGTGGTTGATGATTCTTCATTGGAAAAGAATGGTGAGACTTCAATTGATGTGAAGTCAAGTCTTGATGAAGAGGTCATCCAACCTCTTGATAGAGATCCATCTTTGGACTCTAAAGAACCCGCTTCATGGGTTAGACATCTCTACAATGAGAATGACATTCTTGGAGATATGAATGAGGGTGTTAGGACTAGGCGTCAAATAGCTAATCAAATTAGCTATACTTGTTACACCTCTCAAATTGAACCCAAAAAGGTTGATGAAGCCTTGAATGATGAGTTTTGGGTTCTTGCCATGCAAGAAGAGCTAAACCAATTTGAAAGAAATGAGGTTTGGACTCTTGTTCCTAGACCCAAGGATACTAATGTCATAGGCACCCAATGGGTATATAGGAACAAGTCGGATGAGAATGGAAACATTGTGTGCAACAAGGCTAGACTTGTAGCACAAGGATACTCTCAAATTGAGGGTATTGAATTTGAGGAGACTTTTGCTCCGGTTGCCCGTCTTGAGTCCATAAGGCTTCTTTTGTCCATATCATGTGTGCACAAGTTCAAATTGTATCAAATGGATGTTAAGAGTGCCTTCCTCAATGGTTTCTTGCATGAGGAAGTGTTTGTTGAGCAACCCAAGGGGTTTGTGGATCCACACCACCCCAATCATGTATATAGCCTCAAGAAGGCTTTATATGGGTTGAAACAAGCACCTAGGGCTTGGTATGAGCGCCTCACTCAATTTCTTGTTGACAATGACTACACTAGGGGTAGTGTTGACAAAACTTTAATCATCAAGAGGAACAAAGATGAGCTTTTCATAGCTCAAATTTATGTTGATGATATTGTTTTTGGCTCCACCAACAAATCCAAAGTCCAACAATTTGTTGATGTCATGTCTCATGAGTTTGAGATGAGTCTTGTTGGGGGAGCTCAATTACTTCCTAGGTTTGCAAATCAAGCAATTGCATGATGGGATTTTCATATCCCAAGCTAAGTATGCTAAGAACCTAGTGAAGAAGTTTGGCCTTGAGAATGCCAAACATTATGACACACCCATGAGTACCACCTTGAAACTAAGCAAGGATGCTAGTGGCAAGAGTGTGGAACAAAGTCTTTATCGTGGCATGATTGGTAGCTTGCTTTACTTGACCGCAAGTAGGCCCGATATAGCCTTTAGTGTGGGTGTGTGTGCTAGGTACCAAGCGGATCCCAAGGAATCCCATCTCTC
The DNA here is from genome assembly GCA_033220585.1 of Dipteronia sinensis. NCBI lineage: Eukaryota > Viridiplantae > Streptophyta > Magnoliopsida > Sapindales > Sapindaceae > Dipteronia > Dipteronia sinensis. Next base: position 22,200,750 of record CM065642.1, read on the forward strand.
CTCCGTGAAGAGAATCATTCGATATGTGAATGGGACATCCAACTATGGGATATGGTACTCTTTTGACACTAATGCTAGCTTAGTTGGCTTTAGTGATGCAGATTGGGCAGGAAATTGTGATGATAGAAAGAGTACATCGGGCGGTTGCTTCTTCCTAGGTAACAACTTGGTCTCATGGTTTTGCAAGAAGCAAAATTTCATCTCTCTATCCACAGCTGAAGCGGAATACATAGCCGCCGGGAGTGCTTGCACACAACTCCTTTGGATGAAACAAATGCTTGTAGATTACGGCTTTGATCAAGGTATTCTTACCCTTTATTGTGATAACATGAGTGCAATTAACATTTCAAAGAATCCGGTTCAGCACTCTAGGACAAAGCGTATAGACATTAGGCATCATTTCATTAGAGAACTAGTTGAAAACAAATGCATTGCACTTGAGCACGTGGCACTAATGATCAACTAGCGGATTTATTTACAAAGCCCTTAGACTCAACTAGGTTCAACTCTCTTAGTAGGTCTATTGGGATTTGTTATATGCCTTGATGAGTTTTGGTGATTGACCCCTTATGGGGAACTCAAGCAAAGAGAGCAACCTTGCATGTTGAAATAAGCAAAAAACTTGATCAACTTTATGCTTCTTTATTAATTGCTTGAGTATTTTTGGTTGTGCTTATATATATTCTTATATGGCTTTTTATTAAATAAGTGTGCCTTGCTTGGTTTGTAATCCATGTCACCTTTATGTTCAAACATGCATTTTTGGATTAGGAGAATTGATTGGGAAGTACATTTGAATGACCTATAATTTATCTCCATGACATGTGAACTTGATTATGACATGCTCAAAATGATATGCATGAAATATGTCCTGATTGCGTTAATGCAAATGTGTGTGAATGCAAATGAGAAGACTAATCAATAAGGATCTTGTATCCATGTAATCAATAAGGATTTTATATCCAAATTAGTCTTCTCTCTCTTCTTAATTGTTAATCAAGACTACTATCATACGGATAATTATCCGGAAAAATCTAAAAGGAACTCTTGATCCAATGTCTTGATTTGCTTTTAAGAATTGATATAGTTTTGTGTGCGTTGAAATTTCTTTTCAAAATACTATATCATGTTTCTTTATGGTAAAAGGGTGCAAATTGGTTTGAATTCTTTTGGAACCTTTTTTGATGTTCTCCTTGCCAAATACCATTTGCTTGAACCATGATGTTACATGTCTTACATCCAAAGCAACTAAGTCACACATTTTCTTCTAAACAATAAACCCTCAATGATTCTCTCTCAATTAATTAAGTTGCATAAAGTTGTTGTATATGATTATGCACTTATCTTGCAAATATCTCTCTTTGCTAAAGTGACCCGGTTGGGGGAACACTCCTTTGTCTATCTCATGACAAAAAGGGGGAGTAATGTGGTTTATTTAATGGGGTTGCATATTTGGGGGGATTGTCCCATTAAGGGGGAGTTAACCTATTTAGGGGGAGCATTTGCATGTTGCATGTTGCATATTGCTTTTATTTATTGTCTCTCTTGATCACCTCACATACACTTGTCTTGGAAAGTGTAGTCTCATTGTTTTGTAGGGAAGGTGGCTATTCTACAAGAGCTTGAAGTTTTGAAGACCTAGTATCTAGGTATCTTTTTGTGATGTAGAATATCTTTTGTTGACCTCTAGTTTTTATTTTTTGTGTGAGGATGATCTGTGAGTGGTGGTTTTGTCACGAAATAGCCAAAGGGGGAGATTGTAAGTTCCTCATATTTTGATTGGCTTATTTCGTTGACAAACCACATTGGGGATTATTCTTTGTAAGGGTAATTAGGCCTCATTGGGTGTGATCAAGCTTCAAGGACATCATCTCTCTTAAGAGCACTTCAAAGGTATCTCACTAGTTTAACTTTCTTTGAAGAGATCTAGTTGCACACACTCACTTGCATGCATTATGTTCTTATCTTCATGTTATTGAATGATGTATTGTATGCCACTTTTCACACTCCACACTTGCATATTTTGCACATCACTTAGTGTGTTGAGTTTGCCTAGAAAAGAGAATTTCTTCTCTTACCGCAGCCTAGACCGCTTGGCAAGACATGCTTGCACCGCAGCATATAGAGCGGTATACCTCAGTAGGGTAATGCTTCCTATACCGCTTCCTGTACACTTGCACGCATAGCGACCCAAGTCGCGGTGTTGTCCAGTAGGCATCTGTTGCCCATACCGCGGCCTGTGCACATGCATGCACAGCGCCCTACACCGCGGTGTTGTCCAGACGGTGCACTGCTGTGTGTACCGCGGTCTAGACACTTGCCTGAGACGCGGTCCATCTAGCGGTATTGACGGGATTTTGTGCCCTAAGTTCAAAACGACGCTGTTTTGACTAGGGCTCCCTTATATATACTCTCTCTTCTTCCTTGCTCATTTTTATGAGTTCAAGAAGCCATTTTTGAGAGGCCAAGCTTCCTTTAGAGAGAGAAACTCCCAAGAACTCATCTTTACTCAACCAAACACAAATCCATGTGCATCTAACATCTTCAAGCATCATCTCATCATGGATTCTTCTTGCTTTCATTCACTAGATAACTTGAACATGCCCTAAATCTCATTGTATTTATTTATGTTCTTGTTTGCCTAGGGTTAGCTCTTTTATATGATTTTATTGCATATCTTTATGTTTATTGGCATTTATAACATGTTTGAGTTGATGTTTGTTGGTTGAGAGCTTTGTTCATTAATAGCTAGCATTTAGGACGATTTTACCCTTCTAGCTAAATCTTCATGCATTTGCATTTAGATATTGATATCTAGGATTTGCATTTATTGACATCTTTAAATACTTAGATAAGCATTTAGTGTTGCCTAGCATTAATTGCATGTTTGAATATCTTTTCCATATTCACATAGGTTGTTTAACCTCTTCATTGATTGTTAAGCTTTGTGACTAAGTGGGTTAGTGCACAAGCTTGTGGTCTAGAATCACTATTAAAGGCCCGTTGGGTAGAGTGAAAGGGTTAGTGACCAAGTAGGTGTGACTTGAGGTCAACCTATGTTGTAAACTTTCGTTCAACTAGTGGATTTGAGGACCGTATGTGGCTAGAAGGATAGCCCGTGAGTTTTTACCCAGTTGGAGGGTTTCTCACGTAAATCAATCCTTGTGTTATTATTGTTTTCCGCATATTTATATTGGATTGATTGATTGCTAATATGGGGTAGGATTATTAAAATTGACTAAGTCGAAAAGTTTGTAATAAATCAACTAAAACCTATTCACCCCCCCCCCCCCTTCTAGGTTGTATTAGACACACTTTGTGTATTTTCACTTTCCTTTTAGCAAGGTTTGTCCATTTGGCATTAAAATAGAGCAATAATTTTTGTTAAACAAGACGGAGAGTCCATCATCATTAAAATGAGAAATGCTTATAAGATTGGCTTGCAAGCCATCAACTAGTAAAGCATTGGACAAAGAGGGTAAATCGGGAATGGAAATGGTTCCTTTCCCTATGACTTTCTTTCTAGATCCATCACCAAAGGTGACAAATCCTCCATCCTCCAAGACAAGGGATTTAAAGAAGCTCTTGTTCCCCCTCATATGCCTAGAACACCCACTATCCAAATACCAAGTGTTAGAGGCATTTGCCTTCAAGGCAATTTGAGCCACATAGCAAAAATAGTCATCCCTTCTAATCCACCTAGGTGAAATGTTCTCATTCTTAGTGGTATTAGTCACATTGGCTCTAAATTTCCCAGGATCATGCAAATTGGCTCTAGATTTCCTAGGAACATGCATTTTGGCTCTAGCTCTATTTCTTTCAATCATGCTCTTGATTTTACACATTTCAATGTATTTGAAGCAATTAGGTCTAATGTGACCATCAACACTACAAAAGTGACAAGTGGGAATAAAATAAGAAGACATACCATGCCCTTGTAAGTACAAAGGGGCTTTCCCACGCATTTGAGCTTGTTTTTGGTGTTGGATTGGTTCTCTCATCCTTTTTTGTTGAGTTGGAATGAATTGCTTCCTTGGTTGACCTTGCATGAATTGTTTCTTGGCTTGATGGTATTTGGGTTGAGGGAAACTTGCTTGATGCACCCTTGTTGATTGAGCTTGAGTTTGTTTCCCATGTGCTACCTTGACTTGAGAATCTTTAGAGCACTCTCCTAGTTCGATCTTCTTCCTAGGATGTTGTGGGGGTGGTGGCTCTTTGATGTCCAAGCTCTTTACAAACACAGTCTTGCTTGAGGATAAGGTATACTTGTCATCTTCATAGCCAAGACCCTTCTTATCACTTGGCCTCTTTCTAACTCCCAACATGTGATCGAGTTTCTTCGTACTTGAAGTCATTTTAGCAATGATCTCTCTTGCTTCTTCAAGCTCCTTTTCCACCAATTCCTCATTTATTTTTGCTATCTTTACTTCTCTATTTAGGTGAGTGACTTCGGTAGATAGCTTGAGATTCTCACCCTTTAGCCTTTGAATCTCTTTCTTCATCTTCAATCTTGAGCTTTGAAAATGCTCAATGAACCCTTCGAGATCCATTCCTCCTACATCCGTATTTGTTGAATGGGATGAAGAGTCACCATCACTAGAGTCATTTTCACTTTGTTTCTCTTCCTCTTCATCATCTAATGCTTCCTTACTCTTGAGAGAAGATGGGAAGGCAATAAAGTTTGCCACATGATCCTCATCATCCGAAGATTCTCCTTCTTCTTCCAAGTCATCACCATCACTCCACGTGGCGGCCATAGCCTTTCCTTTCTTCTTGTTCTTTAAATTGCCACAATCCGTGGAGATGTGTCCGAAACCTCCACATTCGAAGCATTGAATCCTTTTTCTTGTGGGCTTGTCTTCACTTGACTCAAACTTCTTGAAAGGAGTCTTCTTCTTCATTTCTTTTCCTTTGGATCCAAATCCCTTCTTCTCAAATTTGATGAACTTCTTAAACCTTTTGACCATGAGGGCCATTTCTTCATCCGAGTCTTCTTCCTCCTTCTCAACCTTAGAAGTCTTCAAAGCAATACTATTTTGCTTCTTTAGAGGTGTAGGTGTGGGAGTCCATCTAGACTCATATGCTAGAAGCCTTCCAATAACTTCACTTGGCTTCATGTTCTTGTAGTCACTATTCTCCTCAAGAGCCGTCACTTTTGACTCAAATCTTGCCGGAAGAGACCTTATAATTTTTTGCTTGATTCTCCTATCCGAGTAAGGATCACCAAGTTGATGGCTTTGATTGACTATGTACATCAACTTCACTTGAAAGTCATTGAAGCACTCATCCTCCTCCATTCTAATTTGCTCAAATTGTGTTTGGAGGACTTGAAGCTTGGAGTCCTTGACCACCTCGGTTCCCTCATGGGCCGTCTCTAGAATCTCCCATGCCTCTTTTGCAATTCTTGTTGTTTGGATCAATTTGTACTGATTGTCATCCATTGCACAAAGAATAGCATGCATAGTCTTGTTGTTCCACTTGGATGCTTCAAACTCTTGAGTTGAGCATTCCGACTTTGGCTTGGAAACTACACTTTAGTCTGCAAGAGACTTTTCCGGAGGAGTGTAGCCATCTTCAATTGCCATCCATGCTCGGTCATTTATTTGGCAAATGTAAGACTCCATCTTGCCTTTCCAAGAGGCATAGTTTACTCTGGTGAGCAAAGGGGGTCTTGTGCTAGAGGCTCCCTCATTACCACTTCCGTTTCCACTCATAGTGTTTGGGTGTGAATGAGATGTATGTTAATGATGCAACAACCACAAACAAAATGCAAGACACACAAAGAGCAAGGATCACCTAAGTGTATCTAGGAACCGGCTCTGATACCAATTGAAAATACTATATAGCGGTGTCTATTAACCTAGGAGGGGGGGGGGGGGGGGGGAATAGGTTTTAGTTGATTTATTACCAACTTTTCGACTTAATCAATATTAATAGTCCTACCCCATATTAGCAATCAACCAATCATAATATAAACATGCGGAAAACAATAAAAACACAAGGATTGATTTACGTGAGAAACCCTCCAACTGGGCAAAACTCACGGGCTATCCTTCTAGCCACATTCGGTCCTCAAATTCACTATTTGAATGAAAGTTTACAACCTAGGTTGACCTCAAGTCACACCTACTTGGCCACTAACCCTTTCACTCTACCCCAACGGGCCTTTAATAGTGATTCTAGACCATAAGCAAGTGCACTAATCCACTTAGTCACAAAGCTTAACAATCAATGAAGAGGTTAAACAACCTATGTGAATATGTAGAAATATTTCTAACATGCAATTAATGCTAGGCAACACTAAATGCTTATCTAAGGATTTAAAGATGTCAATGAGTGCAAATCCTAGATATCAATATCTAAATGCAAATGCATGAAGATTTAGCTAGAAGAGTAAAAACGTCCTAAATGCTAGCTATCAATGAACATACAACCTCAACCAACAAACATAATCACAAACATACTCAAATCATGCTAAACCAAATAAACATGCAATTAATTAACAAATAATTGCTAACCCTAGGTAAACAAGAACATAGAGATGAAAAGGAAGTTCTAAGACTTGTTGATTACCTAGTCAAGAAGAGCATGAAGACCCATGAAGAATAGATGCAAGAATGAAGCTTAGATGCACATGGGTATGAGTTTGGTTGAGTAAAAAGGATTTCTTGTAGCTCTCTCTCTCTCGGATTTACTTTCTCTCACTTAGGGATATATTCTCAGAGCTCTAGGTCAAAATGGTGGAGAAGAAGATGTATTTATAGAGACCAAAAAATGAGCTGGAGTGAAATACCCGAAATGCCAAGTTCGGGTGAAAAAGGAGACATGAGCAAGTCGCCTTAGAAGTCGCCTAACACACTGTGAGAAAACACGTTGCCTGATGCGACATGTGAGGCGACATCCCCAAGTCGCCTATGAAGTCGCTTTACACACTGTGGAAAAATCAAAATGTCAGATGCGACATGTAAGGCGATATCCCCAAGTCGCCTATGAAGTCGCCTTACACACTGGAGAAAAAAAAAAGCATGACTGAGGCGACATTGGAGGCGATATGCACAAGTGGCCTTGCATGTCGCCTAACACACTGTGGGAAAAACCTAAGTCTAAGGCGACTTGTCAGGCGACATGCACAAGTGGCCTTGCATGTCGCCTAACCTACTGTGCAGCCCATCAACTCCAAAATGCAAGAAGTGTGTGTGTGCAACCATACATGCATGTCAATACAAATACATAGAATGTGAGTGTGTCCAACTAAAACCTCTTCAAAGAGAATTAAGCAAGTGATATATACCTTTGAAGTGCTCTTGAGAGAGATGATGTCATTGAAGCTTGATCACACCCAATGAAGCCTAATATACCCTTACTAAAATTAATCCCCAATGTGGTTTGTCAACGAAATAAGCCAATCAAAATATGAGGAATTTACACATATATATATATATCAACTAATGATGGCTATATGTGGGTGATCTTAATCCTGAGTGTCTTATCGACTCCTTCAGGTTAGATCGTGGTCTTTGATATACCATGGGTGAGGTCAGATGCAATTCTTGATCAATATACTCCGTAGTGGAGATTTCCCTTGTGAGATCACAAACACAAGCCAAAAGCGTGTATATTTGAGGGAAAATGTTTTTCAAATCTGTAAACACTATTCAAACACCATGCATAGTCTCACTACATCAAAAATCATCATTTGTCATTGAACATGCATCATATATGTGGACTGCTTGACGGAAACTTTTATTCCCTTGGTAGATTGATCCTTTGAAGTGATATTAGGCAATGTGTGTTTTAGCCACTCAAAAAGAAAGCCTAAATACTTCCCATTCCCGTAATATGTGTGCTCCCAAGCCAATTTTGAAGCCAAACACATATAGACTTTTCCATTCTACACCCACGTTATCCATAACCCAAGCAACCTAAACACTTAGCCAACCCTCTCTTAATTGATCTTGTTGAGGCTTAGGAATGTAAAGTTGCGCTTTAATTTGATAAATGGTGTGTACCTAAGCAAGAGTATGAGTTGTGAAAATGTGCATAGTAAAAATGCATGAAAAGAAAAGAAAGGAAAAGAAGCAAAAAGTAACAAAAGAAAAATATGCTTCAAATTCCTTGTGTAAAGTGTAAATGCTACTCAAATGGGTAACATGGATAGTTAAAGATTGCACGTAGAGTCTAATTGTATGCCTGGACGCCATATTGTATTTCGAAGTAGAGTTGCACGAGAAATTAAATGCTTAAGTGTAGAATGTATTGCCTTAACTTGGTTGATTAGTGCTTGTGCCTAAATTTCTCATTCTTCTAATCACCATTCACTGTGGCCACGTTACAACCAAATGGAAAAGACCTAGTTGATCTTAGGGGACGTCTAGATTGGGAATAATAGTTAAGGAATGCTCTTTCCACGTTCATGACACGTGATTCTTTCATGAGACTCACTCACTGAAAACTGCTTTTATTCTACACTAAATGTATGCAACTAAGTTGATTTAGTTACATAAATTCATTGGCATACACATTGCAAGAGTGTGAACCTAGGTTCTGACAGGAAAGATAAGAGAAAATACATGTGAGAACCTAGCGTCGAAGCGAATTATGCTCGAGGTGTGAGAATGAGTAGTTTCTGAGGCGAGGGCATTTTAAGTGTGGGATTCGTGTTGTGCCAGTTTCCCTTGGGGTGCCTTCTATTTGTTTAGAACATTTTGCATATGCTCATTCCTCACTCCCATTTGCTTTTGCGTAGCTCTCTACTAGTTGGTTCTGCAGCAAGTTTTTCTGTGTCTAGGAAAGTTCTTAGTTCGAGTCATTTTTAGTTTGTGTCTTATTTGTTTTAGATTATGTTTGCTCGAGGACGAGCAAAGGTTTGGTTTGGGGGTGTTTGATCGTGCCTAAATTATTGTATATTTCGGCCCTCATTCCTATTCCTTTGTTTCGTTCTTGTGTGTATTTTATATATATTTTATGTCTAATAGGCTCGTTGGTGCTAATTGCAGGCAATAGATGCAAAGATGGGTTTGGAAGCATGTTACGGTGATTCCGGCAGAAAAGGGGCAAAAGGAAAGACAAAGAATTATAAGCAGCCATACAGTACGTGTCAAGTGCAGGTCAAGTGCGGGTCGTAACTGCACTCATGCTCATAGCCGGGACCTGATGCAAGAGAAGAGTTAAAGTGCGGGTATAGTGCGGGTCATCCAACCGCACTCCACCCGCACTGTTGCCAAACAAGAGAAGCTGAAGTTGCACCTGACATTAGAGTACGGGTTCGGTACGGGTCATCCAACCGCACTCCACCCGCACTATTGCTCAATACAGAGGAGTGGATTTTGCACCTGACAGTAGAGTACGACTCAAGTGCGACTCAAGTGCGGGTAAAGTGCGAGTCAAGTGCCGGTAATCCAACCGCACTCTACCCGCACTATTGCCCAGATCAGAGAATTGAAGATGAAGACAACCCATACAGTGCGGGTAATTCACCCATACTCCACCCGTACTCTGCGCTCGACAGCTTCAGTTTTCAAGCTTAAGTTACCTATTTTTCCATCCTCTATAAATAGAAAAGGATGGGAACGAACCAAAGCTCTCCCATATCTCCCAACACTTGTAGTCTAAGCTAGAAACACATCTCCCTATCATCCAAACCATCTCTACTCAATCAAAGGCAACTAGGAGACTTGGATTCAAGCTTCAAGGAAGGAGATCAATCTTTAAGGGTTTACTCTCTACACTCTCTCTTAGTTTATTGGTTTGTAATAGAACATGAGTAGCCAAAATACCCCACTAAGGGGTTGATGTTATTTGTTTGATGGATACTTGGGCTTTGTAAATAAACTCTATGTGTTATATTTATTCTATCTCTACGTTTTATTCCATTGCTTGAATTGATTTCCATTATTGATTTGATTGGATACACCCTCTTTGCATGATTGATTTGGATTACTTGAGTAGGCAATTAGGTTGTCTAATGCTCCATTGAATGGAAGGATTTCTGGAAATCCGGCTCTACAACCATGCCCTTAATCTAATCTTGAATTAGTGGCTTTCACTATACACCCTAGGTTAGCCACTTGTGATAGAATTAGAAGCCTCCACTATACACCCTAGGTTGGCTACTTTAGTGATTTTATGAGAACTAACCTTCAAGTAGAATTCAGTTGACAACCTCGAGCCTCATCCAATCTCAAACGGGTGGCCTTCACTATACATCCTAGGTCGGCCACTTGTGAGGGAATCGGAGGCCGTCACTATACACCCTAAGATGGCTACATTCGTAATAGGTTGAGCCATAGCTAGATAGATGAGCATTCATGGAAAAGTCCTGATTGAGTAACTAGCCATTGTTGGCTGCTTAGGAGGGATTAATCGCTAGTAGGAGGTCTTCGCTATACACCCTAGGTTGACCTCTTGCTAGAGATATATACCAACACTATACACCCTAGGTTTGTTACATTTGTCAATACGTGCTTAATTGAGAGTTTGTTGCAATTTCCCCAATATTCACTTATGAGTACATCAACTCTGTAGTTCCATCATCATTCATTCATCACTCCATTTTCATCCCATTTTATTTGCTTTCATAGTTTAGTTTATATTGTATCTTCATTCACCATCACTTTACTTTTATGCATACTAGTTATATTAATCCTAATCTTATCACCGCTACCCCGATCTCATTGGACAACACCCATGCTTACCGCTTTACTTGTATTTATACTTGTGAATGCATCGTATAGGTTTATAAATTGTTTTGACGGACGGTTTTCTGAAGGCAAAAACCTTCCCATCAAGATCGCCTCGAATCGCGGGAACTGTCGTAACGAAGCTGGATTAACTTGGGAATAAACCGATCAGCTCTCGCCACGTCACTCGTGCAATTAATGGGAAGATTTCTCCTAAGATTCTTGTAATGGTAAAGAAGGAAAAATTCCCCAAATAAAATAGGAAATCTGACTCCAACCCCAAACTCAATCACCGGCGTTCAAGTCAGAGAGGACTTCTGTTAATAGCCAAATTTGGCTAGGGACCAAAGGAAAATTTTCCACCCTCCTAGTCTAACCCCAGGCCCGAGGTTATCCATCAGGGTACAATGGTTCCCAAAGTCGAGCTACGGTACCACCCCACAGAAATAAAAGGCCAGCTCCGAAACACCCGGAATAGAACCCGGCGGGATCAAATCGAGCCCGCACGACCAAATCAGGAATCGAGAAGCTCCCCGAGGTCAAGACTACCTCACAACCTCTCTAGAAGCTCGCCAAAACCCCGCTGTCATAGAGGAGAGTCTACAAGGGGCCGTATCAAGCTCCAAGAGATTAAGGGAGGTCAGACCGAGCTTCTGGCTAGACTAAGCTCTTGAATACCGGAGCCAAGACACTGATTTACCTCGCTATCTGATCTACCTCGATGTACGAGACAATACATACCATATTCAATGAACTTAATAAGGGATCATGCTGTAAAGATACAAAGATACACCGGATCATATCTGGAAACATTACGTACGGGTAGAACAAGTAATAGAGTCCAAAGAGGAAACAAACTGATCTCTACCAAGATATTCTCAACTCGGCTATTAACACAAAGTCAATGACGTTTAAATGAAAAATCTCATCCGATAAGGAGGGAAGGGATTGAGAAAATCAAGGGGAGAATCAATTGGTTTAACCTACCAAAACTATGTATAAATAGGAAAAAGAGAGAAAGAAAAAAAGGAGACTACTTTTCGACAAGTACACGACCACAACCCTACTACACCCCAAAAAATGGAGAGCATTTGAGAGACATTTGTACATGATATATCACTGATAATAAAAGGATTTTCATTCTTTTTTTTGGGCACTAATACTAGTATTTTTTATCATTGAACAAGCACTGTACAAAGTACATTCGACCCTGGCCACCACCTCCGTGGTAGTGGTCTCGAGGGTGTTAATTAAGATTTCTCACCCCGAGCAAATTTTCAGTTAACAGTTACCTCAGGAGATACTGCTACGTGTTACTTTCCAGCCACGACTCTTGCTCGCAAACACATTTTGCAGAAGGTCTCCAGAATGTTTTGCTACTTTATACTGTGAGATCTTCCTCGCACTCACATCGCAGATGCCTAACATGTACAAAAAAAATATTTACAATTACCATGGCTTTTCCAGCCATCAAATATTACTTTCTTTCCAAAAATTGCGCTCGCTCAACAAACGACTTCTTATCTGCACAAAACAAAACTAACCAAAAGGTTCCCGCAATCAATGGTGGAGTAACTCCACTCGTGCTACCTTGATGACTAACAGTAGAGTGAAAAGACAAATAAAGGGTTTCCCTTCTTTTCAAAATATACACCTTTGGAGAGGGTGTTGATTTTGTTGTGACTAAAGAAGTCCCATTGGGTTGGTCACCCTTATCTTTTCTGAACCACAACGGTGTGACCCTCACTTGGTCTTTCATGACATTTTCATGTCGTTTCTTGCGATTCTTTATGTACTCATCGCATTAGATCTTTTTGTGACCCTTCTCATGACAGAAAGATCATTTAAACGGAAAATAGGGAACATTACCATTCATCTTCCGTGGATATGTTCTGTTGTTGCTTGCCTTGGTGGATTTTGAGATGGATCCTTCTTCTTTTCTAGTTGTCTTCTTCATCAAGACCTTGATGGTATGCTCGGCTTGCCCGAGTTCTAATATCAAATCACATTCCTTGATTTTAGAAACTGTGCAAGCATGTTCTGTTGATGCTAAAGCATCATTAAGAGCTTGGTGCTTCTTGTCTCTTATCTCCACCTCCAAACACATCGACCTCATTTTATGTGTAAACTCTTCCTCTTAACTTTTGACAACTTGTGCCAATTATTCACCTTTCTTGAGGGCTTCATCCCTCTCTTTTATCAATGTATCAATCCTCAAAGCAAGGTTGATATCTATCACATCTAGCTTCTCATCTTCCTTGATGAAGTCATTCTCTAACTCGGCCTTCTTCTCTTCTTCAAGCTTCTTGACTTCATCCTGGAATGCTTGAAATAAATCTCCCAACTCATCCATTGGTTTTTCGGTTGTTGTCTCGGTTTCCTCGGTTGTCACATTGAAACAAGTGTTCAACTTTTTTTTCTCTTTCCTTGCAAACATATTAAACTCAACCTTCTCTCCTAAAACTATCATGGTTAGCTTCGCATGATGAACATTAATGGTTGTTCTTGCTGTGGCCATGAATGCCCTTCTTAGAAGTATAAGTTGTTCTCTACCGGTGCATTTTTCTCCAACATCAAGGACAACAAAATCTGTAGGAATGATTAGCTTGTCTCCCTCCAAGAGCACATCTTCAACAACCCCAAGCGGGCGTCGTGAAGATTGGTCTGCCAAAATCAATGACATGGAGGTGTGCTTGAGTTCTCCCAACTTCAACCACTTGTAGACCAAGGATGGCATCAAGTTGATTCCCGATCCCAAATCTAACATGGCTTTCTCCCTTGACGTGCCCCCAACCGATATATCGATGGTGAAACTTCCGGGATCCTTAAGCTTTGGTGGGAGATCTTACTAAATGACAACACTGATATTGCCTCCAAGACATTCTTGATGGTTTGGTACCAATTCATGCTCCATCTTGCTAATTTCTTTACTTATCTTGAGCTTGTCCTTTGCTTGGGTATTAATGGGTTTGTAAGGATTCTTTGCTTTGTGAAGGCGCGGGTCTACTTTCTTGTTTCCTACCACGTCACCATATTTAACCTTCCGTGTGGTTAATGGGCACATTTCCCTTATCTTGCCTTTTGGAATTTTCTTGCAATTGAGACAATTGCATAGAAATATTCTTAATGGAAGCCTCTAAGCTAACTATCCATTGGTCCTCCTATGGATTATAAACTTGGGCTTGTTGATTGTTTTGGCTTGATTGGGCATTGCTTTGATTCCCCCATTGGTTTCCTCCGTACCCTTGATAATTCTGATTGTTTCCGTATTGTTCATTCCCACCTTGGAATTGCCATCTCTTGTAATTACCACCCCACTGATTGTTCCTCCAATTAAGGTTGTGATTATTTCCAATTGGGTTATTCCATTGACGGTTTTGATTGTATTGGTAGAATGCTTGTGCTTCCGCCTCTTGAGGTGTTAAACCTTGACCGGGGCACATGTCCGCTCAATGTCTGTTTTGCCCGGACACTTGACATACTACCGTTTGTACTTGCTGTTTTTCAAAATTTCTTGCAAAACCCCTCATCTCCTTCATGAGATTGCCCAACTATGTCACTAATTCCATATGCCTCTTTCCTTCTTTATCTTGCCCTCTCAAAATACATTATTGGGAGTTTTGCCCAAACATCTCGTATCTTTCTAACACTTCTTCGGCCGTCTATTCTCTCATATCCCCCGTAAACATTGTCAATTATCTCTTGAGTGAGCCCTATAAGTCCATCATAAAATGATTGCACTCGACTGACTAGTGTAAACTCATGGTGAGGGCATTGAGATAGGAGTAACTTGAATCTTTCACATGCCTCATGGAAAGGTTCTCTGTCCTCTTCCACAAATGAAGCTATCTTCCCTCGGATCTCCTTGGTCTTCCATGCCGAAAAATACTTGTCAAAGAATTTTCACTCAACCTCATCCCAAGTGTTGATTGATTCTGATGCTAAGGGTGCTTAGCCTTATCCTTCATGCAATATGAGAAGCAACGTATCCTTAGTTGATTCTCCAACAACGCTCCTAGACGGATGGTCGTCATCACATTATAATACTCTTTCATAAACTGAAGAGCATCCTCTCCCGTCTTTGCATAGTATGTGTGAAGAGCATTATAATGTTGGTTCTTCAACTCATAATTCATTTGCGCCATATTCAACAAAATAGCCGAAGGATGAGCTCCGACTCTTGGCAAGAAATAATCCTTCATACACCTACGATGTTCACCATCATTTGCTCTAACTGGTGACACATATCTTTCTCCATCCCGTGACCTCACCGGTCACATATCACGACTAGTCATTTCAGATGGTATCCTGAAAATTGAAAGTAAAAACTGATCAAAGATCGAGTAATAAGTTCATTAAATCTACAACTACTACGATTGATTATACTAAAAGTACACAGCAACGCTACAGAGAATTCCCCGGCAGCGGCTCCACGATTTTTGACACACTCTGAGCGTACCTCTAAGCTTCTTATGCTCTTAAAACTAGATGGAATGAAAATGGAGTGCACGAGTCTAATTAACCCTTCGCAAGTGTACGAATCGCCTTCGAGTATGAAAATACTACTCTAAACGTGTGTCTACAATCTAGAGGGAGGGTGAATGGGTTGTTAATCGATTATTACCAATTTTTCTTGATTAGTCAATATTAATAACAATTAACCCAACAAACCAAACATACAAAATCAAGTGTAAAGTGCGGAATAATAAATAACACTTGATTTTTTACGTGGAAACCCTTCAACAAGGGAAAATCCACGGGCTATCCTTCTAGCCACACACGATCCTCAAATCTACTATTGTAATGATGTTTACAACCTAGGTTAACCTCTAGTCACACCATTCTCGGTCACTAACCCACCACTACTACCCAACGGGCCTTTATAGTGAATCCTTGATCACTTTGCTTGCCAACCACACCTTGGTTGCAAGACTTCACTTGCTTGTGCACTACACCTTGTAGTCACAAGACTTAACTCTCAAGATAAGATTAACAACCTAAGTGAATATATGAATACTCAAAATGCAAATAATGCTAGGCAACACTAAATGCTTATCTAGGGATTAAATATGACACTAAGTACAAATCCTAGATATCAATGTCTATATGAATGCTCATAAAGACCTAACTAGATATAGATATGCAAGTCTAAACTCTAGTCATCAACCAAAGCCATATCAACACATGTTGTCACATAAAATGGCAAGGACAATAAATGCAATTAACAAATGCAATCAATGAGTCCTAATTAGCTAAAGGGCAAATATGTCCTAAATGCAAGCTATCACAATACAAACTCAATCATGTAAGGGAACTCATAAATAGATGCATTAAATAGAGTCCTAGCATTTAATCAACTAATAAATGCAATAAAAACACAATCTTGGAAAGTATGAACAAATGATAAAGATGAGGTTTTTTGTTCAACTTACCAAGTCAACTAATGATGAAAACTCATGCCTTAAAGATGCTTAGAAATGCATGAAGATGATGGATTTTGGGTTTGGAGAGTCAAGTAACAAAGCTTGAAGCTTTCTCTCTCTAAGGGTTGTTCTCTCTCATAAAAATGGGCTCTTGAAGCTCTAAATAGATATCAATATCTAAATGCAAGTGCAAGAAGAATTAGCTAGAGAGCAAAATGGTCCTAAAAACTAGCTATCCATGAACATGCAATCTCAACCAACAAACAAGGCCACAAACATGCTCAAATCATGCTAAACAAAATAAACATGCAATAAATCAACAAATAATTGCTAACCCTAGGTAAACAAAAGCATAAAGATGAAACAAGAAGTTTTAAGCCATGTTCAATTACCTAGTCAAGAAGAGCATGAAGACCCATGAAGAAAAAATGCAAGAATGAAGCTAGATACACATGGGTATGAGTTTGGTTTAGTAAAAATGGTTTCTTGGAGCTTCTCTCTCAAAGGAACACTTTCTCTCACTAAAAAATAGGTTTGGAAGTGTAAGGACCTCGATTTTATGATTGGCTTATTTCATGACAAACCACACCACATTGAGGATGATTGTTTAATGGGTAGCTTAGGTCCGTGTTGGCAAGCTTCCAAGCATCTCCATGACTTCAAGAGCAAAAGGTATACTCACTTGACTTTGTCTCTTGAAGAGTTTAGGTGCACACACACACTTCATGCATGCTTTGTTCATCTTGCATTTGTGTTCTTTATTGTTTATGTGTGTGCATCTGTTATACAACTCACACGAGCACGTCTTTGTTTGTCCTTAAGTGTGGTTGTTTTTGTTCTACGTTTTCGTGCGTGTTCGGAAATGTCCTCACTCGCACGATGGTGTGCTTGTGTTGTGTCTGCGCTTGCACGTTGGTGTGCTTGAGTCTTAGCGCGATTTGTGACCATAGAGAGGTTCCATTTGTCCTCTCTTGGATTAGTATTGGTTACATGGGTTTATACCATGATAGTGGGAATTTTGTTATTGACCAATTCTGACCTTTGGTCACTCTTTTGACCATAATTCTTTCTAAGTTTATCCAAATCATGTTTTGTTAATTGGAGTAGAAAGTAGACTTCCATACCTTTCCAACAGTATATCATACGAAAGGTTTCGATGTCGTTTGGTCATGTTTTGGGTCGCTTGTTTCTGGAGCTGGAGTGCTGTCCAGTGTGTTAGGCGACATGCAAGGCTACTTGTGCATGTCGCCTCATAAGTCGCCTTAGACTTGATATTTGTCTCCAGAACAAAAGGCGACTTGCCAAGCGACTTGTGCATGTCGCCTTGGGCTTCAATGTTTCTCTCCAGAACATTAGGCGATATTCTAGGCGACTTGTGCATGTCGCCTTGGATGTCGCCTCGGGCTGCCTTATTTCTTTCCAGAACAAAAGGCGACATGTTAGGTGACTTGGGCATGTCGCCTCTCATGTCGCCTCTCATGTCACCTGACACCAAAAAACAGGGCATTTTGGTCTTTTCACGTCTGCTCATTTTTCCCACTATAAATACATCTTTATCTCTTCTTCTTCCTAAGCCCTCTGAAATTGCAGAAACCCTAGAGAGAGATAGAGAGAGTCTAGAGAGAGAAAGCTTCCTTTAAGCTTCATTAACTCTCCAAACCCAAAACCCATGCATCCAAAGCATCAATCATACATGGGTCTTCATCATTCATGACTTGGTAAGTAAGAACAAACCTTTAATCTTTGATTATTGTTTTTCAAGTCCAAGAGTTCATTTTTAATGCATAGGATTTGTAGAAATCATTTTTGAATGCATTATTGTGTTTATTGATAACATGATTGGGTTTGTATTGTGATAGCTAAATTGATTAGGTTTTTTTTTTGCCTAAAAGCTAGGTCATAAACATTCATTTGTGATTCATTGATAACTAGGTTGAAATATTGATTCTTAATCAACTAGTTAAGCTTATTGAATGTTTATGAATATTTTGTGTAACAATTAGTTTGTTGGAAATTCTCTACAAATCTAATTGAGTTTGTTTGTTGATACACTTTTGTCTAAGACTTGCATTTAGTGAATGATTAAATGTATTGTCTCAATCACATGAATATATGCTAAGTTTATGTTGAATACATTGTGAGCATATTTGTTGATTCATTGTGATTGTTTGTGATAGCTAGGATTAGTTGTTATTGATAACATCTAGCTAAGTCTTTATGCCTTGCATTTAGACATTTGACAACTTGGATTTGTTTCTACAAACTCCTAGTTGAGCAATTTGTGTTGTCTAGCATAATTTGCATTAAGCATCATTTACATGATCACATAGACACATAATTCTCTTCATTGAGTCAAAGTCTTGTGGCTTCGGGGTGAAGTTGCACAAGCATTGAAGTCTTGCAACCAAGTTGTGGTTGGCAAGCATCGGTCAAGGGAATTCATTGTAAAAGGCCTGCGGGTAGAGTAGGAGGTGCTCACGCCAAGAGTAGTGTATCAGGGGATATCACTAGGGATTGAACCATGAGTGGCGAGTGGTAGTGTCCATAGCCTGAGGTTATCTAGAGTGAGAGTCCGAGTATCACTTGAGGGTGTAATCTTTTATTCATATAGTGGATTTCTTTGATCATTTGTGGCTAGAAGGATAGCCCGTGGTTTTTCCCTTGTTGAAGGGTTTCCATGTAAAAATCAAGTGTTATTTATTATTCCGCACTTTACACTTGATTTTGTATGTTTGTTTAATTGGGTTATATGTTTAATATTGACTAATCGAAAAAGTTGGTAATAATCGATTAACAACCCATTCACCCCCCCTTTAGGTTGTTTAGACACATGCTTGAGTAGTATTTTCAATTGGTATCAGAGCAGGTTCCTAGACATATTTAGGTGATCCTTGCTCCTTGTTTGTGTGTCTTGCATTTGTGTGCATTTTGTTCTTTGCATTTCATTTGCATTCTTTCACTCATTTCACCTATACACCATGTGTGAGAGTGAAACACTTAGAGTGGGATTTGCTTCGATGACCTCTAATGTTGAGAGGAAGATAGATGACTCTGATGAAGAGATGACTCTCATGATTGAGAGATTTAGGAGATTTGTGAAATCTCAAAAGAAGGGTTTGACCTCCAAAGCGAAGGAGGAGAAGTGCATGACCTCCAAAGTCAAGGAGGAAAAGAAAATGTCAAGGAAAAATGACCTTTGCCTTGAATGTGGTGGAATTAGCCACATTGCCTCCAAGTGTGGTAACTTGAAGTACAAGAATGGAGGAGTTGATATGATCGCTAATCGGTGTGATAGCGAGGTTGATGTGGTTGAAAGTTGTTCCACAAGCTCGGGTGAGTGTGTGAACAACTACTTTGCATTTCCGGTTTCCTACAATGAAGAAACACAAGTCATCACCAAATGTGTGTCACTTGAAGATTTCAAGATTGATGACTTGAAGTTTGGAAACCGAAGTGGAGCATGCTTGAGTGAAGCAAGCCTTGATGATATGACTCTCACAAGCACAAGTGGGAGAAGCCTTAATAGTGATGGCTCATGCTCCGAGAACTCTTGTGATAATAAGGTGGATTATCAAGAGTTGGTTGATTCTCTTCAAAAGACTTTGAAGGAGAAAGAAAATGATATCCTTAGATTGGAAAAGGATAATCTTCAACTGAAAGCCAAAGTGACTCACTTGAATGCTGAAGTGAGATGTGTAAAAGAAAGTGAAGGCAAGTTGAAGATGGAACTTGATGAAGCAAGGATGTCTCTTGCTAAATTGACTTCGGGATTGGAGAAGCTTAACAAGATGTTAAGTATTGGCAAGGTGCCAAATGACAAGCGTGGGCTTGGTTTTATTGATGATGAGTGCACTCCAACCTTGGGCAAGACTACATTTGTGAAGGAGATTTCTCCTAAATGTCTGCCTCCATCACCAAAGAAATGTCTTGTTGTGGGTTAGTCTTCCAAGAGTGCTTCCTTGAAAATGCTTCCAAGGAAACAAGTTTCACCTCAACCTTTGAGGATGCCTCAACCAAAACTCCACCAACCTTTGATGCAAGTACATCAAGTTACTCATGCTCAACCATAAAGGCACCAACATCCGGCTAATGTTCCAAAGAAAATCCAACCGGTACAAAATCAAAGACAAACTCATCAACATGGCAATGCCACGATGAGAGCTTAAAGCAATGGTATGATTTCTTCTTTTATACCTACTTGTCATTATTGTGGCATGATTGGTCACATTCGACCAAAGTGTTTTAACTACATCAAGTTATGTAGAATTGAGAGCATGAAAGAAAAGAGAATGAACCGTAGGGCTAAATTGAATGATCCTAGGAAATCTAGTGAATTGAATACTTTGACCACTAAAAATGATGTAGTGGAACGTAGGTTGGATAAGGAAAATGTGCATCCTTTCCGTTGTGCTAAAATATCACCAATAGATACTATTGAGTCAAATGGACTTAGTATGTCTATAGGAACTTGCCTCTTGTCCTGATACGGTATGGTTGTGACCCTATATGGGGAGCTCAAGCAAAGAGAGCAAACTTGCATGAATCTTCATATGCAAAAAGTTGACTTATTTTATGCTCTTTTATGATTGCTTGAGTATGCTTGGTGAATAACATTGATCAATAATTGTATAATGTTTTTGATTACACCATTGCACGGTTGCTTTGTATGATAAAGCATGATTTCTATTATTGCTTGAGCATGCTTATCATTTTTAGGAATGTTCTACTTGTTAATACATTTGATTGACCTCAAATTATTCTCCATGTTCATGATTCCTAGACATGCATTCTTAAGCTCTCTCTTGAAAAGGGCTACTGGCAATATGACGTGGAGCCGCCCAATGTTGGAAAAGGCTACTCATTTGAAACCGGGTGAAAGCCATCAAGAGAGTTACATTAGCATGATAAACAGAAATATATGCTTGCTAGGAATATGGAGAAAAACAGAAAAAGGAGAAAAACAGAAAATGTTGTTATATGACTGTTATGTGTGGTGTTGCATTGCTTATTTTTGACATCAAAATTGTTGATTGATGATGTATCTTGCAATGAAGAAAAGATGATATACTTTTGTTGTGATTAGTACACTTGCACACAAATGCTTGGATATATATCTTCTTATCATAACAACAGGGTCTTAATTGGTTTGACTTCATTTGGAAATCCTGTTGAGTGTTGCTTTGATTGATTTTTATGCATGAGAATAATAGTATTTTGTATTACATGCTAAGCAACCTTTCACACGCACACATTTTTTTTAATATAATCTCCTTGAATCTCTCTCAATTATTTAAGTTGCATAAAGTTTGTGTATATGATTATGCAATGTATTTGTGTGAATAGCTCTCTTTGCTAAAGCAACCCGATAGGGGGAGCTCATTTGCCTATCTCATGACAAAAAGGGGGAGAAGTCTTGAGAGATATAGGGGGAGCATTGTTTATGCTTTATGGGAGATATCATGAGAGAGAGTAACCTTTTAGGGGGAGCATTGGACATATTCGTTGTATTGTTTTATATGTATTTGAGTGCAATGCTAGTTATTGTTTGTTCACCTCACTTGCACTTGTTCTTGGAAAGTGCTTCTTGCTATTGTGTGTAGGTACATTGATGATTCTACAAGGAGATAGAAGATATTGAAGATTTAGATTCTAGGAATCTCTTTTGTAATGTAGAAGTGATCATGGACAATAGCTTTATTTCATTTTGTGAGGAATGTTTGTGAGTAGTTGTTTTGTCATGAAATAGCCAAAGGGGGAGATTGTAAGGACCTCGATTTTATGATTGTCTTATTTCATGACAAACCACACCACATTGGGGATGATTGTTTAATGGGTAGCTTAGGTCCGTGTTGGCAAGCTTCCAAGCATCTCCATGACTTCAAGAGCAAAAGGTATACTCACTTGACTTTGTCTCTTGAAGAGTTTAGGTGCACACACACACTTCATGCATGCTTTTTTCATCTTGCATTTGTGTTCTTTATTGTTTATATGTGTGCATCCGTTATACAACTCACACGAGCACGTCTTTGTTTGTCCTTACGTGTGGTGGTTTTTGTTCTACGTTTTCCGTGTGTGTTCGGAAACGTCCTCACTCGCACGATGGTGTGCTTGTGTTGTGTCCGCGCTTGCACGTTGGTGTGCTTGAGTCTTAGCGCAATTTGTGACCATAGAGAGGTTCCATTTGTCCTCTCTTGGATTAGTATTGGTTACATGGGTTTATACCATGATAGTGGGAATTTTGTTATTGACCAATTCTGACCTTTAGTCACTCTTTTGACCATAATTCTTTCTAAGTTTATCCAAATCATGTTTTGTTAATTGGAATAGAAAGTAGACTTCCATACCTTTCCAACGGTATATCATACGAAAGGTTTCGATGTCCTTTGGTCAAGTTTTGGGTCGCTTGTTTATAGAGCTGGAGTGATGTCCAGTGTGTTAGGCGACATGCAAGGCTACTTGTGCATGTCGCCTCATAAGTCGCCTTAGACTTGATATTTGTCTCTAGAACAAAAGGCGACTTGCCAAGCGACTTGTGCATGTCGCCTTGGATGTCTCCTTGGGCTTCAATGTTTCTCTCCAGAACATTAGGCGACATTCTAGGCGACTTGTGCATGTCGCCTTGGATGTCGCCTCAGGCTGCCTTGTTTCTTTCCAGAACAAAAGGCGACATGTTAGGCGACTTGGGCATGTCGCCTCTTATGTCGCCTCTCATGTCGCCTGACACTAAAAAACAGGGCATTTTGGTCTTTTCACGTCTGCTCGTTTTTCCCACTATAAATACATCTTTTTCTCTTCTTCTTCCCAAGCCCTCTGAAATTGCAGAAACCCTAGAGAGAGATAGAGAGAGTCTAGAGAGAGAAAGCTTCCTTTAAGCTTCATTAACTCTCCAAACCCGAAACCCATGCATCCAAAGCATCAATCATACATGGGTCTTCATCATTCATGATTTGGTAAGTAAGAACAAACCTTTAATCTTTGATTATTGTTCTTTAAGTCCAAGAGTTCGTTTTTAATGCATAGGATTTGTAGAAATCATTTTTGAATGCATTATTGTGTTGATTGATAACATGATTGGGTTTGTATTGTGATAGCTAAATTGATTAGGTCTTTTTTGCCTAAAAGCTAGGTCATAAACATTCATTTGTGATTCATTGATAACTAGGTTGAAATATTGATTCTTAATCAACTAGTTAAGCTTATTGAATGTTTATGCATATTTTGTGTAACAATTAGTTTGTTGGAAATTCTCTACAAATCTAATTGAGTTTGTTTGTTGATACACTTTTGTCTAAGACTTGCATTTAGTGAATGATTAAATGTCTTGTCTCAATCACATGAATATATGCTAAGTTTATGTTGAATACATTGTGAGCATATTTGGTGATTCATTGTGATTGTTTGTGATAGCTAGGATTGGTTGTTATTGATAACATCTAGCTAAGTCTTTATGCCTTGCATTTAGACATTTGACAACTTGGATTTGTTTCTACAAACTCCTAGTTGAGCAATTTGTGTTGTCTAGCATAATTTGCATTGAGCATCATTTACATGATCACATAGACACATAATTCTCTTCATTGAGTCAAAGTCTTGTGGCTTCGGGGTGAAGTTGCACAAGCATTGAAGTCTTGCAACCAAGTTGTGGTTGGCAAGCATCGGTCAAGGGAATTCATTGTAAAAGGCATGCGGGTAGAGTAGGAGGTGCTCACGCCAAGAGTAGTGTATCAGGGGATATCACTAGGGATTAAACCAAGAGTGGCGAGTGGTAGTGTCCATAGCCTGAGGTTATCTAGAGTGAGAGTCCGAGTATCACTTGAGGGTGTAATCTTTTATTCATATAATGGATTTCTGTGATCGTTTGTGGCTAGAAGGATAGCCCGTGGTTTTTCCCTTGTTGAAGGGTTTCCACGTAAAAATCAAGTGTTATTTATTATTCCGCACTTTACACTTGATTTTGTATGTTTGTTTAATTGGGTTATATGTTTAATATTGACTAATCGAAAAAGTTGGTAATAATCGATTAACAACCCATTCACCCCCCCCCCCCCCCCCCCCCCCCTCTAGGTTGTTTAGACACACGCTTGAGTAGTATTTTCAAGAAGCTCTAAAATGAGTTGGGAGAGAAAGGAATGTATAAATAGAAGCCATAAATGAAACTACGTCGTTTTGGCAAAAATAGGCACAAAGTAGGCTAAGTGCACGGGTAAGGGACCCGTGCACATGACAAAACAGAGGGTATCTTTCCTCAGTGCACGAGTAACTGCACGGTTAAAAGATCCGTGCACAACCCGTGCTGTCATACAAACCCGAAACACCCAACCTCAGTGCACGGGTAACTTCACAAGTAGAAGATCCGTGCACAACCCGTGCTGTCAAACAAACCCGAAACACTCAACCTCAGTGCACGGGTAACTACACGAGTAAGACCGGTGCACAACCCGTGCAACAGAGAGGCCAGAGGATACCCATCCTCAATGCACGGGTAACTGCATGGGTAGGTAACCCGTGCACTACCTGGCGAACTAGACCTCCTATAGGGAAGGTCACTCATCGCGCCAAGAAAAAGCACACCAACGTGCGGGCACAGACGTTTCCGAACACACATCGGGAAACAAATTACATAGACCACCACCACACTAAGAACTAACACCAAGGTGCATGTGTGAGAAGTGTAAAAAAGAACACACATAACAAAGGATGGAAACACAAAAGCAAGAGATGTAAGGCATGCATGATAGTTTGTGTGTGCTACTAGTCTATTCAAATACAGTTAAGCAAATGAAATACCTTTGAAGTGCTCTTAAGCATGAGGTTGTCATCAAAGCTTGATCACGAACAATGAGACCTAATCTACCCTTATAAGCAAATCCACATGTGGTTTGTCAACGAAATAAGTCAATAAAAAGTGAGGAACTTACACAAGTCAAGATTAAAGACATAGAATGAATTGAACAAATATAGAATTAAATCGAAACAAGAGCATTAAATAGGTTCACATTGATTCTTTAGTATGAATTTAGTTACACATCGTGGAAAAAGAAATGAAAAGAGAATGAGTAGGCCGCGGGAAAACCCAAAATGATCATAAAAGAGCTCATCCAATTCTTCTTCTTGTTCTTCTTCTTCTACTTCTACAATGGATGGATGGGCCTTGAGGTAATGTGTGGTGATGGAGTGATGTGGGAAGACCCCTTGGTGCAGGGATGTAACCAGGATTAAACCTTAGAGTAGGCTAGAATAATTTTTCAATGATCATTGACAATATGAGAAAATTATATTAATTAAAATTAAAGATTCACCTAGTCAATAAAACATAGCTAGGTGTATCCTATAAATGTATATCCCAAGTAAATACGTTAACACAATTAATAAAAATAAATAAAGTCAAAATAAACATGAAATACAAATACAATCAAATACTAATTAAATTGTATATGATTTTTCAAAAGATACCTCAATTAAGTTGCCTATGTATCCTCCACCAATGTAGAGGAATCAAAGACCACGTAGTTCTTTTAACTTTAATTAGATGCTCGGTCTTGATCAAGGTTGGAAGTTGGAACGGAATCTATTCGCTGCCTTCCATTCCCGTAGTTTGGTCATCTTTGAAAAAATCATTCACTATCTCTGGCTCAAGTTCTTGTTGTCTGTATTTTACCTTTGTCTAATCATCAACACACACCTGAACTTCAAGTGTTTACGGACACATAACCGACCGACTTGGTTCCAAAATATTTCCACCTGCACTAAATTCTTGTTCCACAGCAACAGTAGAAACCGACGTTCCCAGAATTTGTTTGGCAATAATAGCCAAAATTGAAAAAATATGTTCATGATCCTTCCACCAAACCTAGATACTAAATTGACTATCTTCTAAAAATTTATGAGATGTTTCTAAATACCGGTCAAGCTTAAAAATCGAGCTAGATGAGCAGGGGCGTACTTAGAATTTTTTGTTAGGGTGGGATAAAAAACTATATATATAATTATATATAGTAGTTCTCTCACGGGGGATTCCTCATTTTATCATAAAGTAAAGACCTTCATGAAATTCATCGATTTGAATGAATTTTTATTTGATTTTTTTATGGATGATAAGTTCAATGAAATCTACTTGTAAACAAAGTTTGAAATTTTTTCAAGCACTACAATATTGTTTTTATTCCATTGAGATTAAGAAGGCAAACTTGAATCCCCGTTCCCGACATTATATGGAGATTCATTCCTAATTGATAATTGATTATTATTTTTTTTCCTAAAGTATGAAATCATAGTTTTTTTTTGGCTTTGATGTATGATTGTTTGATATTATAACCTAAAATTATCAAATAATTTTTCTAAATGATATTTTATAAATTATAATATAACACTGAAATAATAAACTATAGTCAGAAAATAAATTCATAATTTTTTTTAACAAAACACTAACTTAAAATTTTGAATAAGAAACCCAAAAATCTAACTTATTAATTAAAAAAAATTAATTAAAAATTACCTAAATTGAAGAACTGAATATAAATATTTTTTTATTCAAAAAGAATAACTATTTATATATATATATATATATATATATATAATTTTGTAATCATTAATCTCTGACAACGGAAATAATTATTAATTAAAATGAAAGGAAAATGGGATGTGGGATGGAGATGTTTACAAGAGAGAGATAATAGGGATTTGAGAATGAGAGTGAGAGAGAGAGAGAGAGAGATAATTGGAATTTGGGAGTCTTGGGAGGTGAGAGTTAGAGTTAGAGAGAGACAGAGGGGAAGAAAGAAGAATCGGAGATGAGTTGGGTTGGAATATGTGATGGACTGATAGGAGAGGGAGAGAGAATGGGTGTGATTGTTGAGTTGACTGTTGAGGCTGTTAGTTGAGATGTATTACAAGAAAAATAAAATTTGTAAAAAGCTGACCCGGCTAAAGCCGAGTCAACCTAGACATGACCTTGGTTCGGTTCAAACCGTGGAACCGAACCGTAACCGTAACCTTGGTAAAAAAACCGGAACCAGAACCGTAGCTTAAGGTTCCGGTTCGGTTCTTAAAAAAATCAGATTGGTACCGGCAATTCTGTTCCGTTTCTGGAACCTGCAGTTCGGTTCCGGTTCTGGAACAGACGGTTCCAATCCAATATTTTTTTTTAGTTTGGCCGCCAGAATATATATATAATGTTTTTTTCTCACTCTTTCTACCTATTCTCTCTCCATCTCTCTATTTCTTTCATTCAACCAAGCCAGACTTCCTCACTTCTATCGATGATCGATCTATCCGACTCTCCCTCACCGGCGATCTCTTCTTCACCACGTCGTCGCCGACTCGCCGGTGATCTCTTCTTCTCTCTCTCTCTTTGATCTCTTCTTCTTCTTCTTCTTCTCTTCGATCTCCTGTGAATCGGTGACCGATGGTGCGGGGGTACGGTGGTGGTGGGTGACTGGGTAATTTGGATTTTGGAGACGATTTTGGTGATTTGGGGTTGATTGGTGTGATCTGTGATGAAGGGGATATGGGATTTGGGATATGGGTTAGGATTTGTGATGTGTAATCTGGGTATTTGGGTGGATTTGTGAGAAGTGAGGTGATTGCCTAATATGGGTTTAGCAATGGAGATACGTCTTGAAAGAGGTTTCGAACTCAGTAGGGTTTGATGAAAAAAAGTATTCGATGGAGGAGAAGTTTGGCTTGTGGTGGTCGGTATGAGTCCTGGAGATCCAATTTGGGTTTCCTTCCTAAGTGATTATACCTTGTGGTGGGATATGTTAATTCTCACTATGGAGAGTTGTGGTTGTGGACAAAGTTTGGAGAATTCAAGCCAAAGGGGATAATTGTTAGGTTTTGGGTCGTATTCTCAAATGAACCTAATGTTAACCAAAGCTAGACTCGACTGATGTGAAACATCCTGGAGACGTGGGAAACGTTTGGAAGCTGGAGATGTTGTTTAAGGGAGGTTTAAAGACCATGAAGAACTGAAGAAGTCATTCGTTTCAGCGTACGGATCCACTACAAAAATAGTGAACTATAGTGATACATTTCCTTGTGACAAATTTCAAATGTATCTCAGTAGGTATTATTTTGTAACAAATTTTATTAATTGTCATTATGTTTTGTTCAATTGAGACTTAAAAAAAATAATTGTCACAATTAGTTAAAAAAAAACTTGATAATTTGTAACAAATAATATAATTAGTCATAAAATTACCCTATAAAAAAGGAAAGATTTTATTTTATAAATGATTAGGTTTTTAAAAGGCATTAGAATCAATTTATTTTATTTTATTTGGAAAAAAAATGCCAAAATCGTGGTGTGGTTTTTTTTCTTTCCTTATTCCATCTTCACATATCTTTTGGTTCTCCCACACTTTTTAGGTTTGAAACTGTAATTCAACATATAGAAATCACCAAGATTGTAGAGAAAATTATGCTTTGATGGGAAAAGGTAAGCTTCTCTTGATTTAAAATTTTTTAAGGTTTATTTTCTTGTACTTGTTTTTGAGGGTCAGAATTTCATATTTTTTTCTCTTTAGTTTCTTTTTCCCTTAAAAACTCTTTTTAGGTTTGAAATTGTGTTTCATCTTTAGAAGTCACCAAGACTCTAGAGAAAATTTTGCCTTGATATTAAACGTAAGCTTCTCTTGATTTAATTTTTTTTAGGGTTTGTTTTCTTATACTTGTTTTTCAGGGACGAAATCTCAAATTCGAGTTTCATACATTGAAAGTTTCTTTGAATAAGGTATGCTTTTTATTTTATTATATATATAGAATTTTATATATATATATATGTGTGTGTGTGTGTGTGTGTGTGTGTGTGTGTGTTTAAGAATGTTTTTTAACTTTAATTTGTTTTTATTTTTTTTAGGAACCTATAATTATTATTTCATGATTTATAGTTGTTTGTTCTTAGATTTCAACAGTACATGTCAATATCAGTTTATGTGCATACTAACTGTTTGATTAAATGATTCTTATATGCAGCGTTGAAAAAATATTATCTCCAATTGAGGTGTTAATAATAATCTTTCATCTATTGCAGTTTGTATCTAGGCAAAATGTTGATTCTGGTATTTACATTGACGAAAGTGTTCTAGTATTGAGACTTGAAGAATCTTCATCATGATTATGTGGATATAATTGATGTAATGTAATTATCTCGAAATTTGTAACAAATTGGTGTATACTAACAATTTTGTAATAATTTTTTTTTACTTTCTTTTTTTCTTTTCTTTTCTTTCTTGTGTTCTGAACATCTATGTGCACAGTAAAAATTGGAGACTAGTGTCATGATTCTCTTATTGTACTTTTTGTATTTAAGTTTTTTTTTGTAGTTAATAATAGTTGAATGGACAATTATATTAACTTGTATTGAATATGTAACTTGTTATGTTCTTGTTAATTATCACTAAATTAAAGTAAAACAAACATAATTTTCATATGATTAATTGTCACTATATTTGTGTATAGTGACAATTTTTAAATAATTAATTGTCAATAAGTTTATGTATAGTGACACAATTTTGATATGGTTAATTGTCACTAAGTTTGTGGATAGTGACACCATTTTAAAACAATGAATTGTTACTAATAAGATGTATAGTGATAAAACCTTCAATCAGTTAATTGTCACTAAAAAGATGTACAGTGACAAAATCTTCAAACAGTTAATTGTCACTGTATATAAATTTTGTGACACTTTTTATTTTGTCATTAATTAAGGTCAAGTGATAATATGTCACTAAAAGTTATGATTTGTGACAAGTGCCAAAAAAGTATCACAAATAATTTTAGTGACGGGGCAAAAGTGACAAACTGTTAGTGACACATTTATTTGTCACAATATTGAAATTGTGACAATTTCTTCACTTGTAGTGACAAATAATTTTTGTCACTATATGTCACTTTTTTTGCAGTGATCGCGGTTTTCTGAGCGATGTAATTTCAAGTGACTTGTAACAGTTTAGGAAGCGGGTGTGTTACCGTGACCCGAATCGTAGTCAATAATGAGCATGCGTGGAAAGGGAAATCTTCAACAGAAAAGGAAAGTAATTCTTTTAGGAAGTTCTTGTGCTTGAAGGAAAAGGAATACTCTTTACACGAAGACTTGTCATAAAAGGAAATAGAATTTATGTGAAACAAGTAAGTCTTGTACGTTTAGGAGTAGGATTTCCTTTTATCTTAAACTCCCTGAAGCTAGTATAAATAGGCCTTGTAATTATGTTATTTCGTGTGGAGTCAACAACACCATGTAACATCAGAGAGTGGATAAATCCTGGTGAAAGACCCAAGGGAATATCCCGGAAGGGATCTAAGGGAATATCAGTGGATCAAGTATGAGATCTGTGAGTGATATTCAGGGGAGACCTATGGGATATTGAGCGGTTCTTGGTGAGGATCTTGTGAGCGTTCTGAGCGTGGTTTGGGGTTGAGGTATGAGAGAGAATCATGGAGTATATGATTGTAACAATTTATCATATAGTGGAACTTTCTCTATCGTCCTGATGGCCCGTGGTTGTTTACCCGATTTGGGTTTTCCACGTATATCTTGTATTGTGATTGGTTTATTTTCTCTCATCTATTTTTTCTGTTATAGACGTTATTATTTACTATGAGTTATGGGCATATATTAGGCATGACGATTCCGCGATCATCGGTTCAAATTCCCTAACATATGTGATATGTAAAACTGTATATATGACAATGTACATTGCCACGTATCTTATCTTCAATGCTCACAACTATATCAACCTATTTTTGTGCTAGCATCCATATCAACAAGATAGTGGATACAGTCATGTATCTCTCTCTTCCAATCGGAAAATTATAGTATTTTAAAAGGGTTCGAAAATTTTCTTCCACTTTTAACTCCCCAACTTTCAGGACTAGCACTAACTTAATAACTTAAATTTTAATAGCACTAAAAATGTGTTTCCTGAAGAAAAAAAAACACCCTTTAAACACAATCACAAAAATAAAGTCTCTATTATAAATTTGGGGCGTAAAAGCAAGAATATAAAATAAATAATAAGCAATAGAGAGAATAGAGGGAAAAGCATTTCAATCAATCTTATTGATTCTTCATGAATGATTATATAATAGACCTATATATTGAAGGATTATCTCTACGATTGATATCTCTTAAATTACAAGATAATAATAGAAAATTATCTAGGTGGAGATAAGTCCATATTATCACAACACTCCCCTTTGGACGTACGCCACCTTGATAAAAACCCTCAAAGGTTCCTGAAAATATATTAGACATGCTTAAATACTGCCTCATTAACAACCTCGATAGGAAAACCTAGTGGGACAAAACCTAATCAAGGGAAAAAAAGTACAATACACATATCTCCAAAGTAAATAATACTACCCCCTGTAAAAACTATATTATGAGTCTTTTAGTTAACAAAGTTGACACATACTAATATCATATACCAACTTTCTTGGAATGTTGAAGAAATTTGGTGAAATATCTTGTGCATTGTGCACCATTATGATACTGTACTTCTAGGCAAAATATCATTTCATCATTATCTTTAGGTCAGAATTAGATCTTTCTTATAATCTGAAGACCAGATAACCATTGAGGTGTTTAAATGATGAGATTTATTCATATTGAATCTTTTCATAATCTTTTTAATATAAGTTGATTGATGGAAAAATATTCCATTATGCTCGATCTCCAAGTCGAGCAATATATTGTTTTCCCCAAAACTTTTATTTCAAATTCTCTTTTCAAATATTCAGCAGTTTTAGAAACTCTTCAAGAGTTTCAATTATATACTGCTACAATTGCAAATCCGGATTCCATTGAATACACATGAGGTATATAAGATCTTTAATATACTTTAATATACCATTCTTTATAAGGTCTTCAATAAGACGAGCCTACCACATTCTTCCGAATTAAACCATATAAAAATCGTTGTAACTTTATCAAACAAAAGTTACGAGAATTTGAATTATATGCTTCTAACATTTTGATTCTGTTAGGGATTATTTGCATCATAGAAATATTATTTATACAATAAAATATTTGTATATGATTAATACTGGATTTCTACAGTACACCATTTGTTTCGAGATATAATTTATCTTAATTTTCGTACAAATAATCGTTTTAATAAAATCGTTTGACATCTTCAAGCGTCTATGCTACATGTCTAAAACAGTTCAAGTTTTCAAATGAATCTAACTATGCTTTTTAGACAATAGTTTTATGTAGACATTCATCCACAATTATTGTGGTTCAAGGTCCTCATCATGTCATAATATGCAGAGGAACACTATAGAAGATCTCAATTTTTAGACACGTGCCTCTCCGAGGGCTACTGGTAAACTTCTACAGAGGGAACTGTAATATTTATATAACTTTAGTATATATGCATTTGCATAGGCAATTGAGATTCCTTTAATTTATGAGTCTCATAGGGGAAGATTACATCATTACTTCGTACCTCTTTTAAAAAGATTTTTGTCTCTTCAAGGACATTTAGCTCTTCGGGAGCCTTTGTTTAAATGATTAGGATTACATATAGCTCGAGCATTATTTTTAACATGATCATGATCTTTCATATTCGCATTAGGGAATAATAAATTTTAAATAAAAGTTATATATCACACTTCTAGTGTGCAACGAATAAATTGTCCTTTAGAAACAATCACACGGGTTAATATATTGGCAATTAATAAAAAATAAATTCATACAAATATGCAATTTACAAGTAAATGATCCTTTGAACTTCTAGTTCATGTGATTTAAACAAGGATCAAGATAAGATAAAGATGATGCATGCTAACTGCAATTTCACATCATTAATTTTTCTAATTGTATCTTTCTCCCCCTAACAACGTGAATTTATTTGCTTGTTGGCCATAGTTTGTTATCCTTCATGGATTTATTTGCACCGTCAACATATCATTTTCAGACATATTTAGACATATCATTCTTCTGAGATATCATTCATTATCAGACATATCATCAAAATGTCATCGAAATGTTATCCTTCATTTTCAGACATATCATTCTTCAGGGATATATTGTACTATCATATTATCCTTTATGGACTAATTTGTATTGTCAATTTGTCATATTTTCCTTTAGGGTGCGTTTGGTACGCGGGACGGGACGGGACAAGGTGGGGCTACTTGTTCTTGTCCCACGTTTAGCGCGACCTTAGCATGGAACAGGACGGGACAAGGTGAGACAAAAATCACAAAAAATTGTCCCACCCAAGACCCTAGGACAACTTGTCCCATGACATGGGACAAGTGTCAAAAAGACCAATTTACCCTTTAAATGTTCAAATAATCACAAACATATCCAATATATTATATTATATATATTATTAATATATATATATATAAATTATAATTACGTATAATATATATATATATATATATTATAAAATTATATATAATAATATATAATATATTAAATATATTTATATATATATATTAATATTTAATAATATATAAAAATTATAATTACATATATAATACAATATAATATATATTATAAAATTATATATAACATATTAAATATTATTATATATATAATAATATTTAATAATATATACTATATCATATATATATATATATATTATATAATAATAATATATATAGGATATATATCATATATAATATATATCATATATATATTATGTTATATATTAATATATATAATATATATATATATATAATACATTATATATGATATATATCCTATATATATAATATGTATATATTATTATATATATAATATGTATAATTACATATATAATATTATATATATTAAATATATTATTATTATATAATAATATATTTAATATATTATATATTATTATATATAATTTTATAATATATAATATTATATATATTAAATATTATTATATATAATCATAATATATTTAATATATTATATATTATTATATATAATTTTATAATATATATAATATTATATATGTAATTATAATTTATATATATTATTAAATACTATTATATATAATAATAATATATTTAATATATTATATATTATTATATATAATTTTATAATATATATATATATAATATTATATATGTAATCTTTAATAATATATATCATATATATTATATTATTATATATATATAGGATACATATATATAATATTATATTTTTTATATGTACAAATATTTAATATTATATATATATATATCTTATATATTATTATATATAATGATATAATATATCATATTATTATATAATATTATTAAATAATTATAATATATTTCAATTACAATATTACTATTTGTGTAAAATATAATAATATTGTAATTGAAAACAAGAGGTCATTTGAACTCTTTTGTTTTTGTTAAATATTATAATATATTTCAATTACAATATTTATTTAATATTGTTAAATACGATATATAAAAATTGTTTAATATATTGTTTAATATTAGACAAAACAAGGAGGGTACTCTGGTCATTTGAATCTTTTGTCTTGTTCTGTCCCGTCCTGTCCCAACCATACCAAACGTATAACAGTACAATCCACAGTCATGTCCCATACATTCCAAACACGTCATGGAACAACTGTCATGTCCAGTCCCCGTACCAAACGCACCCTTAGGGATTTTCACTAAAGAATCTACAGATTCTATAAAGGATATTTGATGAGAATAAAGGAGATGCACCAAGGGATCCATTGCATTTTCCGGTTGGCCCAATAACAAGGGCAAGGGCTAAGAGATTCAAAGAAGCACTAAATGGCTTGTGATAGGACCCGACCCGACTCATATCTTGAGTACGAGGGAATCCTATGAAAATCTTATTTTTTTTCTAATTGAAATCTGAATATCCTGGAAAACATTATAGAAAATCATATGAATATCAAGGTGGCTTCTAACAAAATCTTTAACAATCTTTTTGGCTTTTCGAAATTTTTCCACATTGTAATTTAAAAGTGCAGTTTAAATATGTGGGTTATGACCCATCATAAAATATAATACAGTGAAAATTAAAATTTGGTTTTCTTTGTGTTGGATGTGTTGGACCCATCTGCTGAATATTTACATATTCATAACTATACATGAAAATAATGATATATGAAAATATGCACATTTGCATGCTTTAATTAAAGTAATGAACTACCATTTCTATCATCATATGTGGCCCATCTCATGATACTAAAGAATCTGTACGAACCTTGTGACCTCCTTGAAAAATAGTTTAAAATAAAAGAATGAGCGCTAACGCCCAGTGAGTGGAAATAAACTCTGAAAACATATCTTTTCTCTATGCTTCTAAAATGAATAACTATCTTTCTGAAAACATTAATGCTTAATAAACTTATATTGGCTAAACTCAATCTAATCTGTAGACAACTATTCTGTATCTGTTTCTATATCTCTTTATGAATTATGCATCTTTTTTTATATCTCTTTCTGAATGATGTATCTCATTTTCTATGGCTCTTTCTGAATTCTATATCTCATACCTGAAACTAATCATGATTTAATCTGAAACTGTTCTGTAAAACAAGCTGAGAACTAATTAAATATGTTTGTAAATAAACAAATTTTTCTGTAAATATTATATAATATAATAAAACATTTTCTGGTTTTATAAATAACATTTCTGATATAAAACTGATATTTTGATAATCTGAAATCTTTTTTTATAATCTGAAATCTTTTCTCTATTGATCATAATGAGTAATACATATAATCTGAAAACTCTTTACCAAACTAGTACCCAATGAAATATCTTACGTGTGTGGCAAAGCATCTCAATGCACATGCGGAGTAGGTGGAAAAACATATCTCACATACACGTCGATATCTGGTCGATTGTGCAGAGTAATATATTTATATATATATATATATATATATATATATAATTTCATCCATCATATCAAATGGAAGGCTAATGTTTTTTGCTAAAATTAAAATAAATAAAAAATCAATTGAAAGTACTCTCTTTTTCTAACCTCGTACAAGGTGAAAAGAAAAAAGTACTTCTTCTAACTTTTGAAGTCCATTTTAATTTTTGACACAGTGAAACAAAAGCTTTCTGTTTCAGAAATAAAAAACGAGAGCTTTAAATTTGAAGAAATTCAATAAAGGTGGTTTTTAAAAAATTTCGTCAATATTGATGATTCAAGGGAGACTTTGCAATTGGGAGATCAAAACAAGACCAAGTTTGTGAAGTCAGGTACCAAAACTTCTTTTTTTCTATGTTTTTTTAGACAATTTCTTTTCTTTTGCTCTTTGGATTTGGTCGTTCAATCTTCACTCCTTTATATTTTTTCATTTTTTTTAATTTATTTGTGCAGAATATTTAACATATTTTAAGTCAGTGATTTATGTGTTGTTTATTGAATGTTCATTATTGTACGTTTTGAGGTTCAATTGAGATATATAATTTTTAAATTTTTTAGCTTTTATAAATATGGATGATACAAACATGGTGATCGAGGATACTTCAGAAAGACTTAGAGATAAATTGTGGAAATCTTCATCAGATTTTGATATTAGTGTGTACACATCTGATGTGAGAGATGATTATAAGCCAAAATTGGGTCAAGAGTTTGCATCAGTGGTTGATGTTTATGAGTTTTACAATAGATATGCTAAAGAAGTTGGGTTTAGTGTTAGAAGTAATTCTACTAGGAAAAATAGAGCTAGTGACGAAATTTTAAGGAAAGAATATGTGTGTTCCAAGGAAGGAAAAAAATTCTGAAAGGGTAGTTTGTGAAGGTAAGAGGCACATGGGGATAGTTCGAGAGGGTTGTAATGCTAAACTTGATGTGGTGAAGTCAAAAAATGATGCCTATACTGTCCATGTATTTGGAGAAGAGCATAGTCACTCTCTAACAACTCCTAGAAGAGTACACTTATTGAGGTCTCATCGCAGAGTGTCAAAAGCTAAAAGTCTTTTTCCCAACGGTTATCAATAGCAAATGAACCTATCCATCAACGAATTAGTATACTTTGGCTAGAAGCAGAGGGTATACAAAATATTATGTGTATAGAGAAAGATATATATAATTATGAGAGAGATTTGCGAAAAGAGATGAAAGGGCATGATGCTGACTTGTTGTTCGAGAATTTCTTATCAGAGCAAGAAAAGAATCCATGTTTTGTCTTTGATATAAAGGCAGATGCTGAAGACTGAATCATGCATTGCTTTTGGGCTGATGCAAAATGTAGACATGCTTATAGTTATTTCAGCGATGTGGTTGTTTTCGATAATACTTACAACACTAATTGGTACAGCATGATTTTTGCACCTTTAATTGGGGTTAATCATCATAGACAAACTATAATTTCTGCATGTGCATTCTTGAGTGATGAGAGTACCGATTCTTTTATTTGGCTATTTGAACAATTCAAAAAAATTATGCCTGGTAACCCTCCTAAAATGATCATTACCAATCAGGATCCAGCAATAACAAAAGCTATTTCTCATTCTTTTCTTGATACCTTTCATCGATATTGTAGTTGGTATATCTTAAATAAGTTCTCCAAAAATTTAAATACAATTATTTATCGAGAATACTACAATGAATTTAAAAAATGCATATGGGATTCAGGCAAGTAGAGAGGAGTTTGAGTTGAAATGGATGGAAATTATTGAAAAAAGTGGATTGAGTGATAATAGGTGGCTTCAATCAAGTTATGAAATGCGGTCTAAGTGGATACCTGTGTATGTGAACCATGTTTTTTTAGCTGGTATGTCAAGTAGCCAACAAGTTGATGGTTACCATCCATTATTCAAAACGTATGTTTCAAAAAAAAAAACTCATTGATGGAGTTTGTAATGCGCTTTAACAGAGCAATTGTACACCAAAGACATGCAGAGTTTTTTGCTGATCACATTGACATCAATAAAAAAACCTGTGTTGAAATTACAATTTGAAATGGAGAAGCAAATGGCACAAATTTATACACGCAATATATTTTACAAATTTCAAGATGAGTTGTGGAGTAGCTTCTCGTATAAAGTTGAAGTTGTAAGAGATGATGTTGAATAGTGTGTGTTTAAAGTTGAAATGAGAGATGAAGGGAACAACAAAACAAAAGAAGTATAAAAAAGATATGGAGTATGCTTCATGTAGTTGCAGAAAGTTGGAGAGTGAGGGAATTCCTTGTAGGCATATTTTGTCATATTTGACTAGAATGCAAGTTGCATGTTTACCAAAACCTTATATTCTGAAAAGATGGTGTAGAACTGCAAAAGGTGATAGAGTGATCAATGATGATGGTTTGGAAATAAGAGAATTCTTAGAAAATTCATTTCTCTTACAACGTAATAAATTGTTTCAACTTGCTTCAGATATAATTGATAAGGCCATGCTTAGTGAGGAGACAACCAAGGTGTTGGAGGAAAGTTTGAACAATGTGTCCTAGAAGATAAAATCAATGTTTATTTCCAAAGGTAGTTCTGAAAGCAATAAAACAAAGCATCAAGTCTTTAATGATCCATTTCCAGTTAGAGCAAAAGGTTGTGGTAAAAGTTTAATAGGAGGAAAGGAAAAAGCAATAAGGAATACAAAGGATACAGGTAAGCGCTGCAACAAGTGGGGGAAAGTTGGACAGGCGCACGATAATAGAAATTGTCCAATGCTTATCAATTGGTAGGTATTTGATCATATTATTTTACATATATTTCTCTTATGTGCCATATAATTTAATTGTATTAGTTGATTGCGATATAGATCTTCAAAAGGTGATGATGACACTGCACATTATCTACTACAGATTCATTCACAGGCAATGTTTATTGTTGTGTAGCTTGACCTTATATATGATGAAGGAATGGGAAGCTCAATGACATTTTATTTTTTCTTATTACATATTAGGTTCACCGAGTTATCAGGATACAGCTCAAATGATTTAAATTTGAGATTTTTGTGGTCTTAACTGTTAGAAAATCCAAGTGTGAAGCAATTGAAAGCATAGAATGCAATAATCTATGCTTCAAAGTTTATTTAGTTTTAAATATATTCGACTTTCAAATGACTGATTTGATGATTTTAATCATGGATGGATAACTTTGTTTTGATGGTTGTAATCAATGATGGATAATTGTATTATGGAAGATAATTTTTTTTGAAAAACGAATTGTGGAAGATAATTAGATATTCACAAATGAACTGTTTCATGTCTACAGATGAATTTAAGTTTTTCTTGGTATTTACATACTTTAGTGCATCGGGTGTTTTTCTGTCGTAAAAGAGATTTAGGGGGTGTTTGTTTTTTTGGTTTGAAATCTTCAAGGGTCTGAAATGACTTTTTAAAAGAGTCCAAAAATTAAATGGCACCCTTTGAAGGAGGCTTTTCAAGACTGTCTCTGTTTTAATAACTTATGGAGGACCTCCATCCTAATCAATGGAGGTGGAACTAACGAATTGATGAACACAAGTACACCGATGACGACGGTGGACACACGTACACCGACCACGACCAAACACAATAGCGACTTTTAATTTCTCTGAAAAAAAGAAGTATGTAACTTTCTCTGAAAACAAAGGGTTTCGAATTATGGATTCGGTGTTGGAGAAGATAAACAGAACAGAACAGAAACATAAGAGCACAGAACAACAACCTAGAAGTCTCGGAACACAAGCACAAAGTCTCAGAACACATGCACAAAGTCTCGGACACACAAACACAAAGTCTCGAACACACAATCACAAAGTCTCGAACACAAACACAAAGTATCGGAACACAATCACAAAGTCTCAGACAGCATACAAAAATTATTGTTCACCACCGCGAGCTCAGCGGGGAGGTCGACCCCCGAGTACGTCTGCATAGCACCACTAAACTAATCCAATGAAGATGCCTCGATAATATTATGAAGTTGGTTTTGTTTCAGTTGGAAAAAACTATATAGAAAAAAGTAAGAGAAAAGTTAAAGTCAAAAAAATAATTTAAAAAATATGTAAAGTAATGGCATTTTTGGAAATCACTTACTTTGGTGCATTTAAAACATAAGTTATTAAAGTGGTCACTCATACAACACCAACTCAGAAAAGTGCCATAAACCCATATTTCCTCCTCCGTAAAACATTTTGTTTGTTTTTTCAAAGCATCTAAAATCTGAATAATGGTAAAAAAAGTATCTGAAATCAAAAAGTCAAGAATCCTAGCAAATTGTACATGGTCAATCGACTTCAAGGAAGAAACAACCGACCTTCGGAATTTTCACAAATTAATGATTAAAATATACACAAATCATTTGTTTATATGAAAAAACTGAGTAAAGAGAAAGAAACGTAAGTTGTTTGAATCTCTTTAATCAATAATAATTTAAATATGGATCAAGCTAAATCAACTTAAATTTGTAACTTAAAATTTTAACTTCAATATCTCAACCACTCATGTGCTCTTAATCCAATGGTTGAGATTTGAATGCATTTATAACTCTAGGATTAAAAGCATATAGATGGTTGATATGTTGAAGTTCTAATTTTAAGTTGTTTTAGTCTAACTGTTTAAATATATATATATATATATATATGTAATAAAAAAATGGCACTTATGTAATACACAATCAAATTGATATTAACAGGTAAAGCTTTTTCAAACTACACAATGTCTGCAGGTGGTGTAGAGTTTTTATAATTCAATTTTTTTAATAAAAAGTTAGAAGCACTTTTTTCTATTCACTTTGTACGAGGTCAAAAAGAGAGAATACTTTTAATTGATTTTTTATTTATTTTAATGTTAATGAAAAAACATCAACCTTCCATTTGATTCGATGGATAAAATTGATTTTCTTAAAATTTACAATATCAGGATGAGTCTGGTAAGAGAAGCATTGTATATATATATCATCTTACAAACAAGTCGTTATCTGATCAAACGTGTAGAGTAATCTCACATACATAGCGATATGACCGCACATGTAGAGCAATAATCTCATATACTCGTGCACAGCAACCCCAAAAGCTTATAATTTGAATCTAATACGATTGGAGAGGGTACATATCGAATATCTTAGGGGCCGTTTGGTATAGGGTAATCTTTGCATGAGAATGAGAATCTGATAGCATTCTCATTTTTGGTAACACGTTTGCGTTTTTCGATTCCCAAGAAAGTGATTACCAAGGGAATCACATTACCCTCTCAGGGGGTAATGTGAAACCCAACTGTTAGGATGGGTTTCACATTACCTTCCATTTGATTCCCATCGTGGGACCCACCTTAATTTTTTTTAAATAATTAATATAAATTCAGTGAAATATATATATATATATATTATAATAATATTCTATAAATAATATCTATTATTGTATTATAATAGTATATAATTATATAATATATAATATATATATAATAATAATATATATAGTAATGTATATATATTACTTATAATAATATATAATAATATAATATATAATACATATATATTAATATATATATATATGTATGATATATATATATATATATATATATATTATATTATATCATATAATATATATATAATATCAAATATATAATAATATATATTAATATATATATATATAATATAAAATCATGATATATTATAATATATAATATATATATCAATACATATAATATATAAGATAATAATATATAATATATATTAATACATATAATATATAAGATAATAATATGTATTAATATATAAGATAATAATATATATAATATATAAGATAATAATATATAATATATATTAATACTTATAATATATAAGATAATAATATGTATTAATATATAAGATAATAATATATAATATATATTAATATATTATATATATAAGATAATAATATATATAATATATATTAACATATAATATATTAAATAATAATATATCATACTATATATAATATATAAGATAATAATATATAATATATATATATATTATATATATAAGATAATAATATATATAATAATATATAATATATAAAATAATGATATATATTAATATATATAATATATAAGATAATAATATAATCTATAGATTAATATATAATATAAAAGATAATAATATATATTAATATATTTATAATATATAAAATAGTATATTATATTATATTATTATATATTATATAGTAATATATATAATATATAATTTATATAATAATATATATAATATAATAATAGATATATAGTAATATATATACTATGTAAAATAATAATATATAATAATATGTATAATATATAATATAAATAATAATATATATAATATATATTATATATATTATATTATATATATAATAATATATATATTATATATTAATATGTATTATCTAAATTATTTAAATATAATTAATATATATATATATAATACAAGATTTCTACGTGCAACAAAACACAATTATCTAACATTTCCAGGAATCTGACATAACATTCTCATACACAACCAAACACATATATACAGATTTCCTAGATATTACATTACCATGTTTAACTTTCACAGGAATTGGATTATTTTGATTACCTCATACTAAATGGCCCCTTAAAATCAGAACAATCTTTGTAAACTCTTTTAGTTTTCTGAACATACAAATATAATTCTTTCTAAATACTTTTCTGGAAACATAAATCAATCTTCTTTTCTTTATTGTTATGAAAATTCTTATAAAAAACTTGAATCTAGAAAACTTTCTGAAAATCTGGTAATCTTTTTAAAAATCTAGATATCTATTCGGATGAAAATCTAGATATCTGTCCGGAAATCTTGAAGTATACCTAAAAATCTATAAATTTGTAAATCTGACAGAAAATCCGACAATCTAGAAATCTATCTGAAAATCTGAAAATCTGAAAGTCTGGAAATTTATCTGGAAATCTGTCTAAACATACGTGAACTATTCTTCTTTCAAAATCTTAATTCTATAACTAATTTATTTCTAGATTCTGGAAATCTACACATTTCTTAAAACATCTCAAATCATAAGGAATTCTATTTTCTAAATAAATGAATAAATCATTCATTTCTAATAATTCTCTAAATAATTAAAGCTAACATGTAATTCTAAAATGATTAACTTATTTATAAACAAAAACTATCCACTCATAGAACTCATCTGCTCAAATCTGATCTGAGATTGGATTCCATTTGAATTCATCTGTTTCTGGATCCATTCTAAATTACATAAAACTCAATTAAGAATCCGGGATAATCTAATAAAACTATTAGTATACAAATCATCAAATCATTTATCTGTATAACCACTGCAATATTCACAATATTTCTTCATCTTCCATTTCTTTCTCTTCTATGTGTTGGTCCATTTCTCTCTTATTTCTCTCTCCCGGTCTCTCGGTTCCATCTCTATCTCTCATCGAGCTCCTTCTTTTTTCTTTTCTTTCTTTCTTTCTCCCTCTGATTCTCTCTTTCTGTCTG
Organism: Dipteronia sinensis; assembly: GCA_033220585.1. Taxonomy (NCBI): domain Eukaryota; kingdom Viridiplantae; phylum Streptophyta; class Magnoliopsida; order Sapindales; family Sapindaceae; genus Dipteronia; species Dipteronia sinensis. The sequence goes on from CM065642.1 coordinate 22,244,210, forward strand.
AAAATCTTTCTTGGTCGAGTTTCTCCTCCGTCTCTCACGTATATCTTCTTTTTCTATTAAATTTATTTTCTTTGCCACCTATCACCATATTCATGCCACCCAACTTAAGGAGATGACAACAAAGCCTAGTTGCCTCTCAATTTATTTTACTATTATTATTGCCACTACTCATACGAGCACATGACACCTCTCACTTGAAAATGACACCTCTCACACAAACTTGACACTCTCTTCATCAATCATCATGCACCTCTTCAAATTTGCGCCTCTCTCTCTTTCTCTCTCTATATATATATATTTTTAACTCATCTGATAACAAAGTGACATTCTAACTTGGGCTTGGGTTTATCAAATTGGGTCGTAGCTCATGTATTTGGGTTTGGATACTGGACTTGGGAAAATTTGAACCTTACAGCCTGATTCAAGAAACTGAGCTGATTATAAAATGTTGAAGTCCAAGATGGGTCCACGTGAAGACCAAGGCTTAGTTAACATCATCAAGGCAACTGATAAGGCTAAATAAAAGAGCTTGGGCATGTGGCACAATAAGGGTGGCGTATGGAGATTCCAATCTCAGATTCTCAGCATGTTTCATATTTTAACATCCTAAATAAAGGGTTGATTTGTTTCCCAAATCAGCATTCAAAGAGGAGCAAGTCAACTAACTACCAATTTTGAAAGGGCTGATTTGTTTCCCAAATTCAGCAATCCAAAAGAAGAACAAGTTAACTAGCTGCCAGTTTCAGTCTCTCTTTTTTTTTTCCTAAAATTGCATGTCATTTATTTTCCTAATTCTAAGGCATGAATTGCCGAATATTTTGTCTCCTTTTTGTGCTGGGCTTGTGGCCTTTTTTCTCTTTTAGGTCTTGGCTAATTTTAGTTTAAAAGGAGGCATGTATGTCTTATGAAAGACAGCTTAGAAGTTGAAATAATATTGAGAGAGAGTTTTCTCTTTGGTTCTTCAACTCTTGACTTGTCACTCACAACTCCTTCATATTTTCTTGAGTGTGGCATCTACAATCTTTCTTTCACCTTTGGTTCTTATCTTTTATAGATAATGGGTCAATGTCCTTTCATTTTCTTTGTTATAAATCTGAATTAGAATACGATCCTAATTACGTTACCTTTTATTGATTCCGGGTCTTATTACCTTTGGTGAGGTTCATGTCATTTGGTTTCAGAGCCTAGGGTTCTAAATCAGGTTTAATCTAAATCTATCCTTGTTCTTCATTTTTCTTGTTTTATCTTTTATTTCTTTTACCTTATTCCTCCTTGGCCGAATTTGCATCCCCAGCTTTTGCTTAATTTCATTTAGTTGCCGATCTGATCATTCCAGTATAATTAACAGAAAAATGTAAAATAAAAAAGTCATCCTTAATATTTGTATCAACTCTTTGTTAACCTTGTTCTATTTCATAACTTGTGACATAAAAAAAAAACAATCATTTTCTTTGTCCTTGCCGATTTCTCTTGCGCCTTCGTTTTTCCTTCTTTGTTTTAAATCTCATCTTTAGTGATTTGATTTGTTAAGAACTAAAAGTGTGAACAAAAGAGTGGAAAAAGGCAAGAGAGTGAGAGCTCTTAAGAGGGTAAAAGCCAAAATTGAGTGAAACACGAGTATGAGTGCCATCATTCTTAAAAGTAAACACGTGATAGAGTGTTTGTGAGGCTTACTAACTTTGTGAGGTGTAAGGACCTCTTTGTTTGATTGGCTTATTTCATGACAAATCACATTGGGATTCTTTGTAATAGGTAGCTTAATTAGGTCTTCAATTATGACTCATCTTCAACAAACTTCCAAGATCTCAAAGTACTTCAAGAGAGGTAGTTTACTTGACTTGACTTGACTCTTTGAAGAGATTTAGTTGCACACACTGACTAGTTTGCATTAGATATTATATCTTGCATGGTATCTAATTTGATAACATGTTTTGCATGTTAATTGTGCTTCATTTTGTGTGCATTCCACTAACTTCACACTTGCACAACATTCATGTAAGATAGACATTTTTCTCGAGTGTTAAAAAATGATTTTTCCCTTTAGTGCGGTATAGACCGCTGGGGCAAGCACTTGCTTGTACCTCGGCACACAAAGCGGTTTTCTCCAGAAGGCTTATATTGCTTGTACCATGGCATGTGCATTTGCCTGTACAGCGGCCCCAATCATGGTGTTGTCCAGTGAGTGCACTGTTGTGCGTACCGTGATGGTTGCACCTACCCAGCAAGCGGTCTCAAATGCGGTCCATTCCAGAAGACTGATTCTTCTGTTACACGGTCTAGACACTTGCCTATACCGCAGTACACATAGCAGTTTTGACAGGATTTTGTTCTCCAAGTTCAAAACGACGTAGTCTTGACTAGGGCTTCTATATATATGTTATCTTCTCTCCCATTTCGTTTTTAGACCTTCAAGAATCAAATTTTAGAAAGGGGAAGTATCCTTTAGAGAAAGAAGCTCGAAGACTTGTTCTTTACCTCTCCAAACCCAAAACCCATCTTTCATTCATGAATCAAACATCTTCTAGCTTCATCTAGGATGTTTTCTTAAATGGGTCTTCATCGTTGAGTTAACTTGGTAAGTTGAAAAAAAACCCATCCTTGTTAATTGTTCATACTTTCCAAGGTTGTGTTTTTATTGCATTTATTAGTTAATTAAATGCCATGACTCTATTTATTGTATCTATTTACGAGTTCCTTTGTATGATTGGGTTTGTATTGTGATAGCTAGCATTTAGGACATTATTTCCCTCTAGCTAAGTCTCTATGCTTCGTATTTAGACATTGTTGATTAGGACTTATTGATTGCATTCATTAATTGCATATTTATTGTCCTTGCCATTTTATGTGACAATTTGTGTTGATATGGCATTATCTAATGACTAGATTTTACACTTGCATATCTTTATCTAGTTAGGTCTTTATGAGCATTCATATAGACATTGATATAGGATTGCTTTTATTGCCATCATTTAATCTCTAGATAAGCATTTAGTGTTGCCTAGCATTAATTGCGTTTTGAATATTTTTACATATTCACATAGGTTGTTTATCTCTTCTTGTGAGTTAAGTCTTATGACTACGAGTGTGTAGTGTTAGGATTATGCTCAATAGCAAGAGTGTAATGATGTATTTGACAATCTTTTCATATTAATAAAGTGATTTCTAGTTTAACAAATCTTATAGCATTTATAGTTTAATTATAATTGTCAAAAGTAAATAATCATAAGGTCAAAAGACTATGAGAGATGAAGAATTGTTCGTACATCTGGATATGTATGAGGTAGACACAAATTCTTTAGTTAGTCTTGAATAATGCTCACAACTTAAGATAAGGTTGGGCGCCTTTACCTTGTTAAAGTTGTAGATTCTTTTGCTAGAATTTGAGTGGGATCAAATGTGTTATGATGAGTCTAAAATCATCAAAGTGTAGTGTCTTTGGGTTAAAGAATCTAGTGCACTAGGTGCATTCAATAGGATCACTGTGAAATACTTTATCCAAAACCGTCTATGGATAAAAGTTTTCACTTGAGGACAATTCGAGAGTCTATCTCAATTCTGAGATAAATGGTAGACTTATGGTTACGAGTGTTATCATTTGAGCTATCAATGAGTACAATTATATAGCATAGTTTATCCTTGATAGTTTGGTGGTATTCATTTGTTAATCGATAGAGGACTTCATTTATATATATATGGACATCGTAGCTCCATTTATTAAATGTGAGTAGAATATCATCATATGGAGGTTTTGAGGTATTGGATATTAAATCTTAACGTTAAGTTTTCAATAGTGTCTATTGAAACATGGCTTCTGGACAAGTCAAAATATCCAAGTTCAAAATGTTGTAATATGAGTAAATATGGTAACTAGGAGAGCTATAGGTGGTCTATGAGCTCTTGGCGATTACTGATATTCTTCACGAAGATACACTATCTCCAATAAGATTGTCTAGGGTACGAATGAGAAATATTATCTTATTCTATCTTTATTTAAGAGTTCAATTTTGGCTCTTTAGTAGAATGAGCTTAAATTAATATATTGGACCTAAGTGAATCATTTGTTGATTGTGATTAGGTTATGTCTATTGAAGCTTAAATTAGATAGTCCAGCAAGATCCCCAATCCGCACGAACTTGCATGGATCACTTGATATATTCTACCAGACCAATTTCTAGGTCCATCTAGAATTGTTTTGGATTTCGGAATCCAAAAGTTTTGGAGAGGTATGGTCATGTGTGATCAAGACACGCGGTAACTCTTCAAAAAGGCCTGAAATGGGCGGCCAAGGATGTAGGAATCCTAGGGTGGCCCTAATGGGGTGCGTTTAGCATTCCATTAATACATTAACAATATAATTTGCACATTTTAATTAAATTGGCTGCTAGATTATATTAATGTATTAAATTTGAGGCATGTGGACTTGTTTCTTTTATAGTAAGAATATATCTAGTTCACATGTGGAATTTTTATTAAAGTCCAATGGATTTAATAAAATGGAAAAATAATATATGCACAAGTATTTACTTGGGCGGCAACGCTAAATTAATTAGTCTAATATATTGTTTTATTTATTTTATTTTATTAATCAAATGGAAATTAATTAATTTATTAATTAATTAATTGTTTGATTAAAAGTCAAAATCTTTTTCTAACTAGGAGAAGGATTCCTAATGTCATACTATTGTTGGTAGTATGATAAGTATCAAAGACTATATTTGAAAAGTAGATAAATAAAAGTATTTTATTTATCTAGTCAAATTAGGAAGTTTTTGATATAGTCACAATATTATATTCAATAATTTATTATTGGATAATACACTCATGAGCTGGAATATGGTTAAAACTCAAAGTTAATAGGAGACTTGGTGAAAAAGTAATCCTACTTGTGTGAGGATTTGACTACAAGGTAGAAACCCTACTTGAGTGAGGATTAGGTCCATCACCTATATATATATATATATATATATTATTATTATTAAATTCGGAATTAATAATAGTAGTTCAAGGAAGAAGTTTTTTTTAGAAAATTTTTATTTTCTTACTTTTGAATAATAATAAAAAAACTTCCGACTCAAGAAAGGGGTGTACAATTCGGCCAAAGAGAAGAAGAATAAAGAGCATTTTATTTTCGATAGTGCACTAGAAGCTTTTACATCAAAAGGCATTATACACAAGATCGAATTAGGGTTCACGCCAGTTCTTGATTAAAAAGATTAAGAATTCACAAGTGACCGAACGTTATTTATTTTCTCTAAGAGGATTATTGTGACTAACAAAAGAAAAAGGTTTGTTTTTTCCATCCTCAGGTTTACAATTCAAAGAAAAGGGAGCCCACACTCCAAGGTGATTCACGTTCGTGATTGGATTGGAAGATCTTGCGGATTCAATTCGAAGCAAGCGGATTCAAATCGAAGCAAAATCAATCATCACGTGAAAATTAATCAAGGGTTAAGGTTCTTTCTTTTAAAAGGAAAATTTTTAAAATATACAAACCCAATTTTTCGCTTCCGCCGCGTGTTTTTCCCTACAATTGGTATCAGAGCCTGGTTGTACCCTTGATTAATTGATGTATGTATACGTGAATCTATTTGTTTTCATTGTAAATATGCATGTTTTAGAAAGAGATGGCACTCTAGGTATTCGCATATATAATTACATCGGAATGTATGGATATATATGTTTTTATAATATGATTTGTTATTGCTCAATTTTGGTCTTAGAATTTCAATGTAATTTTTGTTTGGAGTTGTAACAAGAAGGGTGGAGTTGTAACAAGAGGGTGGTCTATCATCGCCATAATTTCCTTCTTGATTGTTGCTAAGTTTTTTTTATTTTATTGTTGTAATAAAAAAAACTGCTGTAGTATATTCAAGTTTCGAAGATTCGAAGAATTGAAGAATTGAGAGCAGAAAAAGAAGCATCGGAGGAAGGCCGCGGTAGCCCGTGCGCACCAAGGCAGCCACGCGAGTCTTCAGGTGCGTGCGTGGTGCTGCGCATGGGGCAGCCGCGTATGGATTTTGGCGCGCAAGAGTATTGATGGACCGCCGCTTGATGACTTGATCACCAAGTTAGGGTTTTCTTGTATTTCAAACAATGTAATTTACTTGCTTTTCTAGGATGGATCAAAATTGTGGCTATTTATTTTTCGTAAATATTACAATGTTTATCATTGTTTGATAACATGTCATATAAAATAAGAGTGCCTCTCATATATCTCTTTTGGTATGAGCATGCATTGAATGGTTTAGGTATCTAATTGGCATCTAGATAACTTAGTAAATCATTCCATGGAATTCTATCACACGCCTTAAACATTTGAGTGGGAGAAGGTTTTTTGAAGACCTATGGCCTCCAAGATAAGTTGAGCTTTATGTTTTGTGTGATAACCCCCCAAGGGGTATCCATGAAAGGAATTTAGCAAGATACTTCCTTACAAGGATAGACTAGACAATTGACTCAAACGATATCTACTCTAAAAGGATGGATTTTCGTGAAGGAATATATTGAAGGTCGATATCTTGGTAACACACTCAATGTGGTTTTATTGATATCCTCCCAAGAGTTCTTATCAATATAAATCGCAAGGCTAAATTAAAAACGCTGGTTGTTATGTTAACAATTAGGTGGGACCTAGTCCAACTAATAAATGGTGCGAACTCCCAAAGGAGGCGTGACATTTATGGATGTTGGATCACTGTTGAATTTTACGATTGAATTATTTTATTTAATTCAAGATAAATATTCGAAAGTGCTTTATCATGATTGTTTACTTATATAATTTTTGTTTTATTAAGAAATCATGATCTCATCCCTAATCAACATCCTAAAAGATAATACTTTAACTGGAGATAATTATGTCACATGGAAAAGGAAAATTGGGCTATTGTTGTAATCTGAAAAGCATAAGTTCATTTTGTCTACTCCTAAACCACCTGCTCCTACTAATGAACCTACTGAGCAGCAAAGAGATGAGTATAAGCAGTGGGAGACCTCAGATGAGATGGCTGAATGTTACATTAAGGCAACCATCTTCGACATGTTGCAACAGCAACATGAAGGAATAAGTTCTGCTGCCTATATAATGATGTCTCTGGAAGAGATGTTTGCTATGCGGTTCAGGATGACTGAGAGAGAGGCAGTGACTGCTTTCATGAATCTTAGGATGAAACCTAGACAGGATGTGAAAGATCACATGATGAAGGTCATAGCACATCTCAACATTGTTGAACTCAATGGTGCTGAGATAGATGGTAAGACAAAATTGACATGATTGTCAACTCACTGTCAGATTCCTTTGATCAGTTCAAGTTGGACTACACCTTGAATAATAAGGAATACACCTTGAAAGGCCTGATGCAAGATGTTCAAAGCACCGAGAAGATCCTTGTGAGAGGCAAATGTCAAGAGATTCATACGGTTGGTAAAGTTGCTACTATTAAGACCATAAGAATGTCAAGAAATGACAGAAGAAAAGCAACTTGGGCCTACCAAGAAGGGGTTCTAGGAAAGGAATAGACTAAATGAAATGAATTCAAATTGCGTTTAGGCAACGGAGCGTTGGTGTCTGCCTGTGCAGTGAGAGATATTAGAATAATTTAGATTCTAGTTGGCATTTAGATTTGATAGACGTTTATTATGTACCTCAATTCAAGAGGAATTTAATTTCAGTTTCTTGTTTAAATAAATTTGGATATTCTGTTACTTTAATAAAAGTTTAATTATTAGTAAGTATGACAAATTTATTTGCAAAGGTACATTGGAAAACGGCTTATTCTATTTGCATAGAAATATCTCTCTCTTGTTAGACACAAAATCAATGGAACCTAATCATAAAAGAATAAAATTATCAAAAGAAGAAACTTACCTACGGCATTTGTGCCTAGGTCGTATTAACCTTGATAGGATTAAAAGATTGGTTAGTGATGGACTTTTAAGTGACTTAAAGGTCGATGATCTTCCAACTTGTGAATCTTGTCTAGAAGGTAAGATGACCAAAAGGTCATTCACGATCAAAGGCACAAAAGCCACTGAATGTTAGGATTAATACACACTGATGTGTATGGTCCTATGAACATTCAAGCTAGAGGTGGATATAAGTACTTCATCACTTTCACAGATGATTACTCAAGATTTGGCTATGTGTATCTCATGAGACATAAGTCGAATGCTTTTGACATGTTCAAAGCATTTAAAATTGAAGTAGAAAATCAGCTTGAGAAACATATAAAAATCTTGAGATCTGATCATGGTGGAGAATATCTATCTGGTGAGTTTCAGCAATATCTTATCGATAATGGGATAATTTCTCAGTTTTATGTGCCAGGTACACCTCAATAGAATGAGGTGGTAGAAAGGAGAAATATGACTCTTTTGGATATGGTTAGGTCTATGTTGAGTTATTCAACGCTTCCTAATTCCTTTTGGGTATATGCTTTACAAAATGATATATACATTCTAAACGATGTACCATCTAAGTCGGTTCCTAAAACACCGCATGAGCTGTGGACTGGGTGAAAGCCTAGTTTACAACACTTAAGGATATTTGGATGTCCTGCACCGTGTTAAAAGGAAAGACAGGAAAGATGGAGTCACATTCAGAAACATGCATATTTGTGGGGTATCCAAAAGGAACTAAAGGATATTATTTCTATAGTCCTTTAGATCTTAAAATATTTGTTTCGAAAAATGCTAAATTTCTGGAAAATGACTATGTGAATGATTTTGTACCTAAGAGTAGAATTGTCCTGAATAAGCTTTAAGGAGATACAATTCCACAGAGGTTTCAGAACCTAGCCCAATTGTAAGTTCTGCACCATCACAAAATCAACAAACCTACCATTCCTCGTCGTAGTGGGAGGGTAGTAGACAACCCGAGAGATACATCGGTCTAGGAGAATCAGCCGAGAATCTCCCAGATGACGATGATCCCTACACGTACAAAGAAGCTATAGAGGATGTTGATTGTCGCCATTGGCAAAAGGCAGTGCAATCTGAAATTGAGCCTGTGTATTCAAACAAAGTCTGGTCTCTTATAGACTTGCCTAAAGGGATAAAACTCATTAGGTGCAAGTGGGTATACAAGAGGAAGAGGAATGGACGGAAATGTGGAAACCTTTAAAGCTAGATGCTAGCTAAAGGTTACATATAAAAGAAGTTATCGATTATAAGGAAACCTTCTCTCCTGTGGCCATGTTTAAATCCATTAGGATACTCTTATCCATTGCGGCATCTCTAGACTTAGAGATTTGGCAAATGGACGTCAGACAGCTTTTCTTAATGGAAGTCTTGACGAAAGCATCTATATGATGCAACCAGAAGGATTCATTGAAAAAAGTCAAGAGAAAAGGGTATGCAAGTTGCAAAGATCCATATATGGACTTTAAGCAAGCATCCAGATCCTGGAACATAAGGTTCGATCAAGCGCTGAAACGTTTTGGATTTATTCAAACCTTGATGAACCCTGTGTAAACAAGAGGATTAAAGGCGACAAGATGGTTTTCCTAGTTCTTTACGTTGATGATAAACTACTCATCAGAAACGATGTAGGCGTATTGACATCAGTAAAAGAATGGTTAGCAAAACAATTTGATATGAAGGACTTAGGAGAAGCAAGTTATATTCTTGGTATCTAAGTAATAAGGGATAGAAAGAATAGAACGATTGCATTATCTCAAGCTTCATACATAGATAAAATCTTGTCTAGGTTCTCCATGCAAGATTCCAAGAAGGTATGTTACCTTTCACACAGGGAATCAAACTTTCTAAGGAACAAGTTCATAAGAATAAGCATGAAGAGCAATTCATGAGTAGGGTTCCATATGCCTCTGCAGTTGGAAGTCTCATGTATGCAATGCTCTGCACTAGACCAGATATTGGTTTGTTGTTGGCATAGTTAGCAGGTTTTAATCGAAACCTGGTCCTGATCACTGGACGGCAGTCAAGCCTATTTTCAAATATCTCAAGAGAACGAGAGATCATATGCTTGTATACTCTGGAGGGGATTTAATTCCCATTGGGTATAAAGATTTTAATTTCCAGTCGAATTCTGACTCCAGGAGATCCATATCAAGATCTGTGTTACTCTTGGAGAAGGGGCAATCATATAGAGGAGTATCAAGCAATCATGTATTGCTGATTCCACCATGGAAGCTGAGTATGTTGCCGCATGCGAAGCTGCTATAGAGGTTATCTGGCTCCGCCAATTCTTGATTGACTTGGAAGTGGTTCCTAATGCGAATAAGCAGATCATTATCTAATGTTACAACAGTGGAGCAGTGGCTAATTCGAGGAGAACCAAGAAGTCATAAGAAAGCAAAACACAATGAAAGGAAGTATCACCTGTTGGTTCCAGGTTTTGGATTGCGCAAGCAGAATGGGGTCTTAAAATTTTTATGCAATCATCAAGTAAACCAAATTGTACAGTAATAATCGAAAACAACAAAGAAGGTGAAACGATTTCATACCAGCATTTGAAGGCTCCTTCTTTCTTTTTCTTTCTGATTACTGATTTGAACCATAAGATCTTCCCGACTATGTCCCGTTATTGGTGACAGCGTGTGGGCGCGTCACGGGTTTCAGGAACTTGAATGAGGTAGAAGAAACTTATGAAAACAACTCTTGTTTTCTAAGTGTGGAAATCAGCCACTATGAATAAAAAGACAAAAAATAAATTTGTATATTTTTTGTTTTTTGTTTTCTCAACCACACACCTCTAGTTTTCTTCTTTTGTTTCACACACACACTATTCAATGCAATTGAATTTAGAGAACATATCTATTCTTTTCTATTTCGTTTCACACAACAAAACCATTCAATGCAATTAAGCTGATATATTTTTGTTCTATGCGTGTATCAGTTTTCAAAACCATTAATATCTGATATTATTTTTTTTAACTGATAACTTTAATTAATTAATCCTTTAAGATATCTAATATCTATAAGGATAATTAATGGTTTTGAATTTAAACCTTTTAAATTCAAATTTGATAACATCCTCAACTAACGATTAATCATATAATTAAATAATCTAATTATTTAATTAACATAATCATTAATATCATTAATTAAATAATCACATTATTCAATTAATTCCCAAATAGATACGTGTCACCTTTCGTAACACAATTAATTGGACAATCAAATTAATCAACCGTAACCTTTGTTACCTTTAATCAATCGGGATAGCAAGGGACCCTAATGGACCCACAGTATTTCGAGCTCCAATAATCCTTAGAAATAATTAATTAAACTCTTTAATTAATATTTCATGATTATTAACTCCGGTGTTATTCCACTAAAACCTGAAACTGCATTCTTCTCAACTGTAGATGTTTGTACACAAACTAATAACTTTCGGTGACCATCGATATAGCTATTACATATGGTATAATCATCCACAAGTAGTTCATAATTAGAGCTGGGTCATAATGTCTGTTATACCCCTCTAATTACATCTTTTCCATTAAGTACCATTGATTCTCTAATGAACAGTAAATCCTACATTCCTCAAGGAATTAGGAGAGCGCTCATATTATTCAAGCCCCGAATCAACCCTTAAGGGAACTACTATCTACTTCTCGCAAGAAGAAGTGGATTCCATTATTGTGTACAAACCTTCCCAGCCACAAGCCAAATTGCGATCCCAACATACGGAGCATATTGATCGGGAATGCAACTCCAACCTCACCCATGGTATATCAAAACCACGATCTAACCTGAAAGGGTCAATAAGACACTCAGGAATAAGATCGCCCATATATAGCCATCATTGTCGATATATATGAATCTCATCATATAACAAATCTATTGAGAGATTCATATAGATCGTGGCCCAGTCCTGTATGATCATATCAAACAAGGTGCCTCCATTCTCATATCACCATATAAATGATCCAGGATAAGATCACTGTACATTACGGAATGGACCGCAGCTGTAGATTAACCACAAATAAAGTACCCAGCTATATTTGCTATCTACAGACTCTTTAGATTGCTCATTTCAAAATGAATCCATATGTATATGACAATCATATACTCAGTTTGAAATTACATCCGGCAATCTTAGATGTTAAGTACACATGTTATATAAAAGTATGAAACAATTTGAATGAATAAACTACTTCTTTTATTTATGTTCAATTCACATTAACAAATTACAAGTTTTAGGGCAAAAACCCCAACATCACCTTCTGAGGGAAATTGGGCATAGGGGTGACGTGACGATCACGAAGATTGCATCAGCAGAAAATCTAGCGGAACCCTTCACAAAGGCTCTACCACAGAAGAGTTTTGATGGGCACCTAGAGAACATGGGAATGAGAGATATGACACACTTGCTATAGCGCAAGTGGGAGATTGTTAGGATTATGCTCAATAGCAAGAGTGTAATGATGTATTTGACAATCTTTTCATATTAATAAAGTGATTTCTAGTTTAACAAATCTTATAGTATTTATAGTTTCATTATTATAATTATCAAAAGTAAATAATCATAAGGTCAAAAGACTGAGAGATGAAGAATTGTTCATACATCTGGATATGTATGAGGTAGACACAATTATTTAGTTAGTCTTGAACAATGTTCACAACTTAAGATAAGGTTGGGCGCATTTACCTTGTTAAAGTTGTAGATTCTTTTGTAGCATTTGAGTGGGATCAAATGTGTTATAATGAATCTAAAATCATCAAAGTGTAGTGTCTTTGGGCAAAAGAATCTAGTCCACTAGGTGCATTGAATAGGATCACTGTGAAATACTTTATCCAAAACCGTCTGTGGATAAAAGTTTTCACTTGAGGACAATCGGAGAGTCTATCTCGATCCTAAGATAAATGGTGGACTTATGGCTACAAGTGTTATCATTTGAGCTATCAATGAGTACGATTATATAGCATAGTCTATCCTTGATAGTTTGGTGGTATTCATTTGTTAATCGATAGAGGACTTCATTTATATATATGGACATCGTAGCTCATTTATTAAATGTGAGTAGAATATCATCATATGGATGTTTTGAGGTATTGTATATTAAATCTGAACGTTAAGTTTTCAATAGTGTCTATTGAAACATGGCTTCTGGACAAGTGAAAACATCCAAGTTCAAAATGTGGTAATATGAGTAAATATGGTAACTAGGAGAGCTATAGGTACTTGAGTGAGGATTAGGCCATCACCTATATATTATTAAATTCGGAATTACTAATAGTAGTTCAAAGAAGAAGTTTTTTTGTAGAAAATTTTTATTTTCTTACTTTTGAATAATAAAAAAAACTTCCAACTCAAGAAAAGGGGTGTAGAATTCGGCCAAAAAAAAGAAGAATAAGGTGCGTTTTATTTTCGATAGTGCACTAGAAGCTTTTACATCAAAAGGCTTTATGCACAAGATCGAATTAGGGTTCACGCCAGTTCTTGATTAAAAGATTAAGAATTCACAAGTGATCAAACGTTATTATTTTCTCTAAGAGGATTATTGTGACTAACAAAAGAAAAATGTTTGTTTTTTCCATCCTCAGGTTTACAATTCAAAGAAAATGGAGTTCACACTCTCAGGTGATTCACGTTCGTGATTGGATTGTAAGATCTTGAGGATTCAATTCGAAGCAAGCGGATTAAAAGCGATGTAAAATCAATCATCACGTGAAAATTAATCAAGGGTTAAGGTTATTTCTTTTAAAAGGAAAATTTTTAAAATATACAAACCCAATTTTACACTTCCACCGCGTGTTTTTCCCTACATGTAGTGCACAAGCAATTTGGTCTAAATCACTATAAAAGGTCTGCGGATAGTTGTGGTGGTTAGTGACCGAGAATGGTGTGACTAGAGGTCAACCTAGGTTGTAAACATCATTACATATAGTTGATTTAAGGACTGTGTGTGGCCAGAAGGAAAGCCAGTGAATTTTACCTAGTTGGTGGGTTTCTCACGTAAATTAATCAACGTGTCAATTATTGTTTTCCGCACTTTAATTACGTTGAATGTATTTTGATGGTGTTAGGTTATTTTTGTTAATATTGACTAATCGAAAAAATCGGTAATTAATTGGATTAACAACCCATTCACCCCTCATCCCCCTCTAGGTTGTTTAGACACACGTGTTTGTATATTTTCATGAGGCTTATCCGAAGATGCACCAAAAAGATAGATTTCAAACTTTTCTTCAAGGCCTTGGAACAAAAGTTTGAGCGGTTAGAGTTGAGGTTTGGTCAAGTGCATGATAGGATAGACAAAGTGGAGTCTAGTTCACAAATGGGGCAACCACTTAGAGCTCCTAATGTGGAACGAAGAGAAAGGAATCCACCTAGGTTTATGAAGATGAATATGGGAATGACCTAGAAGAAGATGATCGAATTTCTAATGAGGGCTTGGGTAGATTTAGGTGTGGTATTGGAGGTAGAGGAGTTAGGTATGGGAATAGAGGAAATAGGTATGGAGAGAGGGTTGATAATAACTTGGGAAGCATCAAGGTGAAGATTCCATCTTTCCAAGGAAAAACCGATCCTGAAGCTTATTTAGAGTGGGAGAAAAGAATAGAATTGGTGTTTGATTATCATGACTATTCCGAATTAAAGAAGGTAAAGTTTTCTGCCATAGAATTTACCAATTATGCTATATTTGGTCGGATCAACTGATTTTAAGTAGAAGAGAAGAGGGGAGAAAGGCTTATTGAGACATGGAAGGAGATGAAAGTTATTATGAGGAAGCGATTCATTCCAAGTCACACTATAGGAGTTTGTTTCAAAAGTTGCAAAGTCTTACTCAAGGGTCTAAATGTGTTGAAGACTACTATAAGAAGATGGAGATAGCCATGATTCGAGCCAATGTAGATGAGGACCGAGAGGCTACTATGGCTAGGTTTTTAAATGGACTGAACCGAGACATTGCAAATGTGGTGGAGTTGCAACATTATGTTAAATTAAATGACATGGTGCACATGGCCCTTAAGGTGGAATAACAATTGAAGAGAAAAGGGTTCCACATGAGTTGGGAAACTTTCAGATTCTTCTTCATCATGGAAACTGAATTGGAACAAGAGTGATGACCAGCCTAGTTTCAAGGCCAAGGCTGAACCTTCCAAAGAAAACAAAGTTGGAGGCACACCAAACCAAGGTAGATCAGATTCCCAACCTTCTAAACAGAGATATTAAATGTTTTAAGTGTTTGGGAACATGTCATATTGCATCTCAATGTCCAAACAAGAAAGTCATGATTTTGAATGATGATGGTGATATCGAAACCGGAGGTGAATATGATTATGTGTCCATGCCACATTTGGAGGATGCAAGTGACATTGAGTATCCGGTTGATGGAGAGCTTTTGGTTGCAAGAAGAACTCCTAGTGCGCTAACAAAGGAAGATGATGAGGTACAACATGACAATATCTTTCATACCAGATGTCAAGTTAATAATAAGGTATGTAGCATGATTATTGATGGGGAAGTTGTACTAATGTGGCTAGCACTATTTTGGTTGTTGAAAAGTTGAATTTGGCCATGTTGAAGCACCCAAAACCGTATAAGCTACAATGGTTGAATGATTGTGGAGAAATCTAGGTGACTAAGTAGGTGCTGGTGTCATTCTCCATCAGGAAGTACAAGGATAAAGTCTTGTGTGATGTGGTGTCAATGCATGCGGGCCATATATTTTGGGGTGACCATGGCAGTTTGATAGGCATGTAACTCATGATGGTTATACTAATAGATACTCATTTGTAATCAATAAAAAGTCAATCACTCTTGTACCCACAAGTGTATGATGATCAAGTGAGGTTAAAAAAAAGAGAAAAGAGAGAGATATAAAGAAGGAGAGCGAGAATTCAAAGAAAGAGAGGATGAAACAAAAGGAAAGAAAAAAGAAAGTGAAAAAGAAACAGAAATTTCGGCAAGTGGGGAAAAGAAAGAGAAATCAAATGAACTTCTACGCAAGAAAGAGTGAGATCAAAAAGTCTTGTTTTCAAATCAGCCAATGATTGTACTCTTGTACAAAGAAGCTTGTTTTAGTACTAATGAAATAAACTCTTATTTGCCTAGTGTTGTTGTTTCTCTTTTGCAGTACTTTGATAAAGTGTTTCCCGAAGAGATGCCTATTGGTTTACCACCAATAAGGAAAATTGAGCATCAAATTGATTTTATACCTGGAACACCCATTCCAAACAGACCCGCCTATAGAAGTAATCCCGAGAAGACAAAAGAACTTCAAAGGCATGTTAGTGAGCTCATGGAAAAGGGGTATGTACGTGAAAGCATGAGTCCTTGTACGATTCCTGTATTGCTTGTACCTAAGAAGGAAAGAACATGGAGGATGTGTGTTGATTGCCGTGCCATCAACAATATCATTGTAAAGTATCGATATCCTATTCGTAGATTAGATGAATTGCACGGTTCTTGTGTTTTTACTAAAATTGATCTCAAAAGTGGATATCATCAAATTATGATGAAAGAAGATGAATGGAAAACTGCTTTTAAAATAAAATATGGTTTATATGAGTGGTTAGTTATGACTTTTGGATTAACCAATGAACCTAGTACATGTATGAGATTAATGACCATGTATTGCGTGTTTTATTGGTAAATTTGTGGTTGTTTACTTCGATGATATTCTGATTTATAGCAAAACCTTGGATGAGCATGTGGAACATTTAAAACTTGTTTAAGATGTTTTAAGAAAAGAAAAGTTGTTTGCTAATCTCAAAAAGTGTACCTTTTACACGGATAGGCTTGTATTTCTTGGTTTTGTTGTTAGTGCTAAAGGAATTGGGGTAGATGATGAAAAGGTTAATTCAATTAAGGAGTAGCTGAAACCTACAAGTGAAGGACAAGTGAGAAGTTTCCACGGGTTGGCTATCTTTGGCAACACTATCTTTGGCCGAAAGAATTTGTGATTCACATTGATCATGAGTCCTTGAAGAATTTAAAAGGGAAACACAATCTAAATAAACGGCATGCCAAGTGGGTGGAGTTCATTGAAACATTTCCTTAAGTGATCAAGTACAAACAAGGTAAGGAAAACGTTATAGCCGATGCATTGTCTAGAAGGTACGCTTTACTTTCTACCTTAGATGCAAAATTGTTGGGTTTTGACTACATTAAAGATTTGTATGTTGAAGATTCTGATTTTGGTAATGTATTCATTGCAGGTGAGAAAGTAGCGTTTGGCAAGTTCTACAGGCATGATGGATTTTTGTTTAGAGAAACTAAGTTATGTGTGCCTAAGAGTTCTTTGCGTGAATTGCTTGTTACAGAAGCTATGGGAGGTTTGATAGGGCAATTTGGTATAACTAAGACATTAGATGTTTTGCATGAACACTTCTTTTGGCCTCTCATGACACATGATGTAGAAAGAATTTGTGAGAAGTGTATTACTTGTAGACAAGCTAAGTCTAAGATTAAACCTCATGGTTTGTATACTCCTTTGTATGTACCTAGTGGACCTTGGATTGATATTTCTATGGATTTTGTGCTGGGTTTACCTAGGTCAAAAAGGGGTAAGGATTCTATATATTATTAGTTCTTGAGTTTTGTGTTGGCATAATTCTATATCAAAATGACATTTTTTTGTGTTGATTAGTTGTCTAGGATTTGTGGATAATCAAGCTTTAAGGAAGATTAGACAACATTCAAGTAAAGTGGTGGCTTCAAGAGGAATAAAGCTAATTTGCTTAGCAAAAGGTAAACCGATACCTCTTTCCTCTTACAAGGCCTAGGCACACACATACATTGCATTCATATGTGTCCCTGCATAGTTGTGCATAATTTGGTTTAACACAATACACACACTTATACTTGTATGCACATGCATTTGACTTAATATTGACAATTTCATATATTGCATGTTTTAGGACTAGTTTTAAAAAATAGCATACTTGTATGTTCTTGTGTTTATTTATTTTTGTTTTATATGTTATTGAACTTGATTTTGAGCTTATATAACCCTTCATCGAGTTCCAATTAATTTGGTTACTCATTCATTAAGTTTCGAGTTCTAATTAGATGGTTATAAAACTTTCCGTGATTTTATCGTACTTGGTTTTCGTCCTTGTTTTTCAAGTTGAATTTCATATCTTTTGTGAAAGTTGTCTTGATGTCTTTGTGCATGAGGGAGTCTCGGTTTGTAATCCAAAAACGGATTTGAAATCGGAGTTCGAAGGCCGAAGATATGGCCAAAGAAAACAAGAGAGTGCAAGAGGGATGAGAGGTGCCAAGCACCTCCTTCCCGTGGAGGCGCGTGGCCTCCACGGGAAGGGAGTGCTGCTGGTCCCATGGAGCCCACGCACCTCAACGGGAAGCCAGCATGGCAGCCTTCCATTGGTTGGATTTTAACTTCTTGTTTCCCTCCTTTAAATATCTTGCTTCCATCTCACTTTCATTTCAAGAAAACAAATTCAAAACTTTGCAGTTTTTCTCTCAATATTTTCTCATCTTCCAAACACCATAACTTTCTCATTTAGAGTCCGTTTTGAGTGATTCAAATTGGAGAATCTTCATCTACCAGTTCTCTACCATATCCACAAGATTTTGGAGTAATTTCAGTAGTTTTTCTGGTAGCTTCACTCATAAAAACGGGACTACACAGTTTTTGTTCAAGGTATTGATTTCTATTTTGTTCTTGATCTTCAAGTCTTCAATTGCCTTGGGTTTTCTTATCTATATATATATATATATATATATATATGTATATAAAGCTAGTTTGAGCTTTAATTGATTAACATGTTGAGTTAGGTTTTTTACAAATCTATGTTTTCACATGTTTGAGTTGTTGTATTGTGCTAGCTTCAAATCTAGGACTATCTTGTGTGTTTATTAACTTGATTTTGTTGATTGATAGTCTTCTCATATGCTAGGTCTTTTTAATTGAAGATTAATTGAAATAGCATATATGATTGATGATTTAGAGCTTGTTTGAATTTAATTGATTATCTTAAGAATCTTAGCTCTAATATTTTGCTAGAGATGTACATTTAATTTTATCAAATTGATTCTAGCATTTTTATGTGATTGAACATAATCTAGACTTTTGTGTGTGTTAGGTGTTTCACATACACTAGGTTGTTTGTTCATGATACAGGTTCTAGATATAATTGATTTGTGCTTTTGATGACAAATATCTAGTTCTTCATGTTTTGTGCCTAATCCACACATTTCATATGTACATGCATGAGTGTGATTGCATTGTTTTTAGGATTATAAACGAGAATACATATGATATGTGCATATTGATTCAATTCTAGTTTCCATAGGATATATTGATCATATATACTATGTTGTGTGTGTTTGCATCATTTGCACTCACTTAGATCATTTACCTTGCAAAAGGTCGGAAGTCTCATTTCTTAGAGTGAATCTTTGAATTAAGCATTGTAAGACTTAGCTAGGATCGGGGTGATCCGGATAGCTAAGCAGTGGAAGTCACATGTTTGGAGAGAAGATCTTCAACATGTGTAAGCGGAAGTCTCAACTAGAGTCGGAGTGACTTGGATAGTTGAGCATTGTAAGACTTGGCGAGGATTGGGGTGATCTGGATAGCCACACAGCGGAAGTCACATGTTTGGAAAGGGGATCTTCAACTTATGCATGGAAGTCTCGACTAGGATTGAGGTGATACGGATAGTTGAGCAAGTAGGCATCTCTTTCATTGTGTAGGGTTGAAGGGTAGATTTCTAGGTGAAGTGATCACTTGAGAGATTGTATCTTTTTTATCTTACTAGTGAAAGGTGTTTGCAGGTGGTTATGGTATCCCGTGGATGTTTCCTCTTAGGAGGTTTTAATCCATTAACTGATTTGGATTTAACTCTTTTACCTATGAATGAGAGTATTAACTAAGATGGAAAGGAAATAGCAGATTTTGTTAAGCTGATCCATGAAAAAGGCTCAACAACACATCGAGAGAAGAACTGAGCAATATGCCAACCAAGCTAATAAGAGGTGCAAGAAAGTTGTATTTGAGCCTGGTGATTGGGTTTGGTTGCATTTGAGGAAGGAATGATTTCCAGTTCAATGGCGTTCTAAACTAACAGGGAGATGGCCCATTTCAAGTGATTGAAAGGATCAATGACAACAACTACAAGCTAGACCTTCCAGATGATTATAATGTTAGTGCAAGCTTTAATGTTTCTAATTTGTCTCATTTTGATGTAGGTGACGATTTGAGGACAAATCATTTTCAAGAGGAGGGATGATCGATAGAATAAAGGAGGTGCACAAAGGGATCAATTGCATGTTCCAATTGGCCCAATAACAAGGGCAAGGGCTAAGAGATTCAAAGAAGCACTCAATGGTATGATTCAAGATACTTAGGCTGATTCTAAAATGTTGAAGTCCAAGATAGGTCCACGTGAAGACCAAGGCTTATTTAACGTCATCAAGGCAACTGATAGGGCTGAATAAAAGAGCTTGGGCATGTTTCATAATAAAGGTGGCATATGGAGATTCCAATCTCATATTCTCAGCATGTTTCCTATTTTAACATCCTAAATGAATGGCTGATTTGTTTCCCAAATTCAGCATTCAAATAAGAAGCAAGTCAACTAGCTACTAATTTTAAAGGGCTGATTTGTTTCCCAAATTCAGCAATCCAAAAGAAGAGCAAGTCAACTAGCTGCCAGTTTTAGTCTTTATTTTCTTTCCTAAAATTGTATGCCATTTATTTTCCTTAGTATAAGGTATTAATTGCCGAATATTTTGTCTCCTTTTTGTGCTGGGCGTGTGGCCTTAAATTTGTCTTTTAGGTCTTGGCTAATTTCAATTTAAAATGAAGCAGGAATGTCTTATGAAAGACAGCTTAGAAATTGAAATAATATTGAGAGAGGGAGTTTTCTCTTTGGTTTTTCAACTCTTGACTTCTCACTCACAACTCCTTCCTATTTTCTTTAGTGTGGCATCTACAATTTTTCTTTCACCTTTGGTTCTTATCTTTTATAGATAACGGGTCAAGTTCCTTTTATTTTCTTTGTTATAAATATGAATTAGAATACGATCCTAATTACGTTACCTTTTATTGATTCCAGGTCTTATTGCGCTTGTTGAGGTTCATGGCAATATTCATGTTACTTCCAATAATTTTATGCTTTATAAATTTCTTCTAATAATGAGAATGAAGAACTTCAAGTTCATGACAATTTCTGATCATATTGTTCTTATGATCATACGATAGACTCAAGTGAAAGAATGAGATTACATGTTTCAGGCATGAGACAATATAAAATAACAACATTTATTTATGATGTATATTTTTATAACTAAATAGATTCTTTAGGATCTATTAAAAAAAGTTTCTCATATATGTTAGTCTATGTTTCACTTTGTAATATACAATCAGCTCTTCCGGAGCTTTTATATATACATGGTAAAATATCAACATGATATTTATGTTTATTTCGGATACACCACTATTTTCATTTAATATCTAATAAAACGTAAGCATTTTTTTTTTTTTGATGTGATTCCACTTCTGGTAGTTAGCTTTTCTTGTTATAATCACCAAGACCATAATAATTTTTATTGACTAAAAACACCACCATAACTATTAGATAGCTTAGCATTCACTTCAGGGAATGATTTCAGTTAATTTAGTAAGGTGAGATAAATGGATTTTATTCAGACACAAAAGATATAGTACCCACACTTAATAATTTTCAATTAACAAATAAAGAACTTTTGGTTCAGATTTTTCTTTTCAAATCAAGAACTTTTGGTTCTGATTTTTTATATTTGCAAACTTCTGGTTGCTAAATTAATGTACCGCCCTTTTTCTTTGAAAAAAGATTCAGGTATATTAAATAAGAAAGTAGAAGAAGATATTACATAAAATTATGGAACCAGAAATAAGTTTATGGATATTAATCTTACTTTCAGATGCGGAAGATCCAAATTAATAGAAAAATCCACAGAGCATACTCATAAGATATTGTAGAGAAACAAGTTATATAAAGGAAATCTTCTCATTACTATTCTAGCTTCGTGCTGATAATATGTTATAAATTTGGAATCTAAAAGCAAGAACAAAAAATAAACTAATAAGCAAGAGAGAGATAGAGGGAGAAAACCTTTCAATCAATCTTATTGATTCTTCATGAATGATTACATAATAGGTCTATATATTGCCATATTGAGAATTATCTCTACAATTGATATCTCTTAAATTAGAAGATAATAACAGATAATTATCTAGGAGGTGATAAATCCATATTATCACAACAGTCTCGTGCTTTTTTTGTTTCCCAGACTTATTTTAATATTTTCGAAACTATTTTGTATTTTCGAGACTTATTTTGGTATTTCCAAGATTTAGTAGACATTTTTATAATTTCCAAGACTTATTAGACAAATAAGAAATTTTATATTTTTTTTTTCTTCATTTTCTTCATCTACCTCCAACAAAC
This sequence comes from Dipteronia sinensis, assembly GCA_033220585.1. NCBI lineage: Eukaryota > Viridiplantae > Streptophyta > Magnoliopsida > Sapindales > Sapindaceae > Dipteronia > Dipteronia sinensis. Next base: position 22,266,581 of record CM065642.1, read on the forward strand.
CTCCTATGGAGGTCGAACAAATTCGAAACCATATTAAGGCTTTTGAAAAAAAAAAATCAAACCTAAAATTGACAGAAAAATAATAAAAGTAAAAGATAGGGGTATTTTATTCATTTATGCTATTTAAACTCAAATTATAAATCTAGTAACAATCCTAGAAATCTCTAAGGATTTGGTGGCATGTAGGCCTATTTCCACTATTTTAAAATGAGATTAATATAAATATGTTATATCTTCGTTCTCTCATATTCTTATTAGAAGTTCTGACTTAACAAAAAAACAAAAACAAAACAAAACTAAACCAGATACTATTTTAAACCTGTCATATAACGAACCGTTCTCTTTAGTGAAATTAATAAAGGAAAAAAAATATACGTTCTACTTTCAAAGAAAATAATAAGGTTCATTATCCTATAAAATGTACACTTTCTTTGACTCATAAGTCATAAGTCATGAAACTGTGCTAATTTGATAACCGAACTTTTGTCTGTTCATTACAGAACAATGTACAAATCAGGACTGCATCCAAAAGATTAAAAAAAAATTATTAATTGATGTATTATATGTATTTCGAAATTTTATTAGTAACTGATTTGATTATCATCTTAACAGATTGTATGCCGGTAAATCTTTCACACTAGAGACGTCTTCGAGGGCAAGCTCGCGCTCTAACTGTGTTCTTGTAGACTTCAAGACATCCTGAAAAATGTTTGCAGAACATAAAATAAGTGATGCTGACAATGATTAAGCTACGTTATCCCCTAACACAGATCATAAATGAAAACTTGAGGCAATATAATATACGCAATGCTCAAAGAATTTACGTTAAATTCCATATACGAAGCTCGCTTGGCAAGCCATTGTGCGTCCATCATTTGAAAAGCTACACAGTAAAGGTTGTCAAATGCCATTTCATCTTCCTTGAGAAGTTCTAAAAAGCGGATTCCAGCAACAGAAGATGGCTTCCCTGCATGTCAAATTAAAGTTACGAATTTATATTCGTGATGAAATATTAAATTTCAACTATGTGCTATCAAATGGCAGTCTAGAATGTAAGTGGAGTGTTTCCGAATCGTGGATCTTCGTCATTAATCATTCACTTTACACATTTCTCATTGTGAATCGGAGGGAGTGCACTGAAAATAGTCACAACATTTAGTATTTCTCCAATTTGTGAATTTTAGTTACCTGATTGAAGATCCAACAACTGTATCAGCGTAAAAGAAATGTTGATGCCAGCTACAGCAAAAGGATACTCCCAGGCAGCTCTTGTTCCATCTTGTTTGTACAACAATCTTTGGAATGAGTCCTGTCGAAAGAATACCAAATCATCAAATATCTCTAACCATTATCAGGGTAATACGAACCAAAGTCTTTCCATCTTTTCCTCCAGCAAATTCAAAAAACAAAATTATATCAAGCAAGAAAAGCATATAACGAGACCCAAGGAAGGTTCAGAAGATCGAAAAAAATAATCATAAGCCTCCCATCAATAAGCTCTTGAACTTTTCTTTTTAATGAGTAGCAAAAATTTACTTTCAGAACGCAAGAAACAAGGTTTTGACACTCTTTTTCTGCTCCAACAGATGTCTTCTTATTCAATAATCCTTCAGTGAAACTGAGGATTATATTTTATCACTAAGGTGGTATTTTACTATTTTATGTAATGACATTAACCGTTTCCTTGAGGCACCAACTAGGGATGGCAATATGACCCGCAACCGTGGACACCCACCGAACCCGACCCTATTAGCTTGGATTATGCAAATCAAATCACGTAACGGTTAGGGTGCAAAATTTATGCCCAAAGCAGGTTCAGGTTCGGGTCTAAAAAATAATCCTCACCCGAACCCGCTTAATATTTTAAAAGTAATTTAATTTATCAAATAAATTAGTGTAAATTTAAAAACTCAATGAAACCAGAAATTAAGAACGTTTTATTCTTATTCAAAGTGAGTTTATTATTTCCAAAAGGCAAGAGTCATTTATATAAGGGTAGGAGATGAACTCCTTTCTTTTCTTTCTTAGATGTGGGATACAAATATTTATGCATCCCCAAATCATTCTCCACCAAATTCCAACACCCAATTTCATTCATTCATTCATCATTCATTTTTTTTATGTATTCATTCATTCTTAATTAATCAACATATCTGTTTCAATAATATTTCTTTCTTGCTTGATTAAAAAAATAATAATAAAATTCTTGCTGCCCACAATAGAATGAAATGTGAAATATGAGATTGTCCCACACTACCACACGGTGAGAACACAATAGGAAATGCATTGCATGTGTGTATAAATTGAAATGGTTCTACCAGCTTACTTAATTTCAAGACATGGTTTATGGGTCAAGGGCATTACTCTGTTACCAGAATTTTAAGTTCTGTTTTTAAATTTGAAATTTTTTATATTTTTAATAAAATTTAATAGTATTTACTACTCAGTATTCATGAACCTCATGTCTTGGCAGGTTCACGGGCG